>RJWT010008197.1:9186-26709 GCA_004365215.1 Cuniculus paca
CAATGTTTTGCTGAATTTTTTTTTTTTTTTTTTGCGGTACACGGGGCTTGAACTCACAACTTCACACTTGCCAGGGAGGCACTTAGGCTGCTGAGCTAAATCCCCAGCCCTTGTCTTTTTGAGACAGGGTCTCACTATGCTGTTCAGCCTGGCCTTGAGCTCACTTTGTAGCCCAGGCTGGTCTCGAACTCACAATGATCCTCCTTGTCTCAGCCTCCCAAGAGCTAGGATTACAGATGTGAGCCACCACGCCTGGCTTTGCTGAATATTTTTAGCAGCACCTGAAGCTCAAAATGTCCAAAATTAAACCAATCATTAAGTGAAAGAATTTTTTCTAATTTCTTCAGTGCAGTCAAGGACGCCACCACTTTCACTGGAATCTCAGCTAGAAATCTGAGGGTTATTGGTACTTTCTCTTGGAAATTTGTCCTCCCAAGGGGGAGGCCTAAATGGTTGCTTGTAAATGCAAGTGGTTGCTGGTTTTTATAGATTTTACTACTACTCCATCCTTTATGTGAGCCACATTTATTGTGATAGTCAAGATCAGGAATGTCAAACTTTCTATATGAAGTTTAGGAGGACAGATGTCTCAGTTTTTGGGGGAGGGTGTCACAACCCTCCTCTTTGCCTTTGTTGCTTGAAAGTAACTATAGGCAATATCTAAATGAAAGGATATGACTGTGTTCCAATAAAACTATTTACAAAAGGCAGACTGACAAAGTTTGGACAAAGGCTATAGTTTACTAAGCCCTGCTCCAGGCCAGCCTTCATCTCTACACCTGAAACTTGCATTTGCAGGTGCTTCGATGTGTGTGTGTGTGTGTGTTTGTGTGTGTGTGTGTCCATGTGTGTATTTTAATGCTTTGTAAACCCCAGACATTCTGCACTAACAATACTATTTTACTTAGCAGAGGAAGAAACAGAGGTTTTGAGGGATAAAGTGATAAAGTGACTCCCCAAATATCCCCAGAAAATGATGAAGCCAGGTCTCAAGCCTCCTTTTGCCAGAAAATTCAACAGTCTATCCACAGAAGTAATCTGAATCACCAGTTTGTCAATGACTCCAGTGTTTTGCATCTGTCTTCATACTCAGCCTCATAATATGGTCACACTGTTTTCTCAGGATCATCCTTCTGTCTGTGTCATCTCTGCTCAAACTCTTCAGTGAGTCACCATTACCCCCAATGGGTAATCTTCTTATCTAGTCTTTAAGACCTTTCCCAGCAGAGACACAGTTGCTTTTCCAACAAAAACTACCTGGCCATCCTCTTGAATTTCACCTAAAACCTACTGATTTTACCTGTGAAGAATTTTAAGATCTTCCCAGATGTCCTGGTCCAGTATCTAGAAAACAGTGTTTGAGCATCATACACAGTGATTATTAGGGAGCTTTGTGATCAAAGCCTGTGGAAGGGAGGGGACAGGAACGGGGACTGCAGTAGTCAATACCTACACGTGAGCTACGGGCACTGTGGTCCTTATGAGCTTTTCTGAATGAGCCAATGGTCAAAACTTTTACTGCTGTATCAGTCAGCCCAAGAATGCAGGCTTCTGTGAAGGGGCAGAACTTTGGACAAGATGATTGCCTGCAGATGGGACAAGTTCTTCGAGGAGCTGACTGCTAAAGGTCACATGTCACCAGCGTTCCTGGGTAGCTGGGACAAGTCCTAAACTGAAAGAAGATAATCATGGTGGTATCTGCTGCATTAACTGTATGTTGAATTGCCTTATCATCCTTCAATTTAACATTTATTATGCAGTGTATTAAAATTTACTTCATGTTACAATTTTGCATATACTTACATTTCCATATTTTAATGATTCAATTATGGCTTTCTTGTGAGATCCTTAAAGGAAATGCAACGAAAGAGCATGAGTTTTGGACTTAGATATACCAGGTGTGAATGTTGCCTTTATCTCTTACTGGCTATGTGAACCTGGGCCAAGCCTTTAACCTGGCTGGGCTTCTCTTTTGTGACGTAGAAAATCATAATATCTGCTTCACAGAGTTATCATGATAATAGCAGGAAATGACAAATACAAAATACTTGGCTCATAGAAGTTCTAGATTAATACTAGTTTCCTCTTTTTCAAGGGAAGAGGCTCCTTTTGGGGTTCCCTGAAGCAATTGTCATAGTGCCATAAATATATAAGGCAGTTGATACATGTTTGCTGAATTGAATCTGCAAGCTTTCAAAAATTTATTCCTACTGCTGATGTGAATTCCTCATGTGTAGGAGACATCTCCATGTTGCATCCAACCTAGAGACTTCTGAAAAAGAAATACAAAAACAGAGAGTGAGAGGTGGGGGTTGGGCAAGGGAAGGAAGTAAAGGATCTTTTGCAGTTTCTTTGTTTGCATGGGTTTGAGTGTCTGTATATGTATGAAGCTATTGGGACCACTGGGTAAATACTTCATGAATGTCTTGTTGAAAATCTATCCCTTAAAAGCCATCTATCTTAAGAACCATAGGACAGCATCAGACTCACAAAAAAATTAACGAAGGCCTTTGTTCTCTTAGTTGGCAGAGTTAATGACAGTTCTGGCCCTCTCCTTTAGGCTGTAATCTCTTTTGCAGCAAACAGCAGTAAATGTCAACTCTGAAAGCCACCCAGTTTGACAACAAATGATTTAAGCACTAAGGGTGACAAGAAGACCATATTTTATTGAGCCATTGGACTGGCTTTGAGGACTTACTTGCTGGCATTTTGTATCAGATGGGCAAAAGTGCCTACAGTAGCAGATGGGATATGTCAGTCTGGGAGTTTATAGATTTTTAAAATCTCAGCTTGTAATAAAGGATAGAAACTGGAGCTGACTTGATACATTTCTTTAAAAAAATAGGTTTGGACCTTCTCATAGTCTGCATTTAGCTAAGCATAAACCTGATGACTCTAGAGAATGATTTCATTCAAGTCCCAGTTAGGGGCTAATCAGGATTTTAGATGCCATCAATAACTTTCAAGAAAAGCTTACTATTGGGAGCAACTTCTTGATATAGCTGAAAAATTGTAATTTCAATGGAATAGCACTAAGTGAATTTTCCAAGAAATGAAAGTACAATGGCCCCTTTCTTATTCTGATGTTGCCTTGATGCCAGGTCATAGCGCTCATTTGTGATTTGTGATTGTGATCTGCCCAGCTAGGGAGACAGAGGGGGATTGAAATCTGGTCTATGTTCAGAAATCTGGCTCTGGCTGCATCTACCCCAAGAGGAGAGCATTTTCTAAAACCTCAAATGCTTTCATTGAGGACAGTATTTTTCATAATTCTATTTCTCTTTATTATGCATCAAAGTGCAGAAAAGTTCATGGAAAAATAGATACCCATGGGGAGAGGGAGAGGAGAGATGCAGTTGTTATAAAAGGTTAACATAAGGGATCCTTGTGGTGTTGCAACTGTTGTGTACCTTGACTGTGGTGATGGATATACATGTGATAAAACTGCATATGTACTACACCCATAAGCACATACACAAGTGAGTACAAATAAAATAAGAAATTTAAATAAGAATAATGTATTGATGTCAATAGTCTGGTTGAGATATTGTCTTACAAGATTTTGTAAAATGGTACCATTTTGGGGGCAACTGGGTACAGGACAAGTGGGATCTCCATTATTTCATACAACTTCATATGAATCTACAATTATCTCAAAAAAAATACTTAAGAGAAAACTTGATATCCCGACTTTACTAGCTCTGTCTTTTACAGGGTGGTCCCCTGCCCACTTATGGCAAAGCCTCAGCTTTCTCGGCTAGCGGAAAAAGATGAATGACTTACCCTATTTCATGAATAATAACATGCCTTGGCTAGGACTAGGGGGAAATGATTCTTGATCACTGTCTGTGTGCATTACAACGACCTTATCACGAAGATTTCTTCCAATGACATTTAAGAGAGATTATAAATATGGGTGTGCGTGTTTTAAGTAAGTCTCAAGAGGCAGGAGACTGAGCTTACAAATCTTCAGAAGTGTTTTAACAGTCTGTCAGATTCAGTTGACAATGTTTTATCCATTATGGAAGCTATTTCCATAATGATAAAATTAATGGTTTAGAAGGAGATGGAGAAATTCTTTGACATCTAAGCACAAAAGTCATCCCAGGGGCTTTGCAAATAAATCAAACCCAGCATTCCCTCTGTTAATGATGAAAAGCCATGCAGGATCATGCCTCTGTCCCAAAAACATCATTAGCGGGGAAGGAAATAATAATGAAAATACAGGCAAATGTTCCAAGATGTCAGATAAAAGGCTGTGCAGATTAGAAAATATTAAATACTAACTAAAATGTAGGCAAACATCACAGGAAACAGAGACCACAGTATGGGTATGGTAGGCATTTTCCTTTCTTCAGTTTGGACAAATGACTTCAGGGGCAGAAAAAGAACCCTAAATGGGGACAATGTGGAAGACAATGCTCTTGTCTCCATTTATCCTCTCCTTCACAACTCAACACTCAGCCTCCCTTGTGTTTTTCTAGGAGAAATAAAGTGATGGGGGATAGACCATAGGGATTTCTAAGAGCACATTAAGGCACCAGTTTTTAGATACTGTTAGTGTACCATGATACTCTCCGTTTTTCACTGTTTAATTCTGCTTCCTTTTCACCATGCCTATTATTTCTTTCAGATTTACTTAGTAAATTCTCACTAGTGTTGAAGGAAACTTAAGGACAATTCCTTTTATCCTCTAAATAGTTTTAAGATCAAATTAATAAATGCACATTAAATGAGTCTGATGTGAAATACCATTTTTTAATTTTCTCAAGCTATTTCAGAAAAGGATGAAATGCCTCACAGGGAAGGGGTTAAGTGCCACTATGCTTTTGTAGTAAAATGGATAATTTCATTTATTATCATCAGTGCTAACAATGAACATGGCCAGTGGCTTGTCTGAGAGTTATTCAGTATAAAACCTCATGAGGCTAAGCTGATGTATGTAAGATGCAGAAGGTAGGTGAGTTTCTTCCCTCCCAGCAATGTTAGAACTACAGAAAACTGAAATTTTAATCCAACTGGTTGGTTTAAGATCATCTAGGAATCTGCTAATCTTAGGAAGAAGAATATCAGGCTATTTTGGTGAAAGAATTTTATTCTTTTGGAGCTGTTGGTCAGGAATCATTTGTATTTTTACCATATAATTTTTCCTTTGTCTTGAAAATTGAACATGCTAGATTAAGGTCTTTGAAGACAGAGATCATTCATTTTCTCTCTCTCTCTCTCTCTCTCTGTCTCTCTCTTTCTCTCTCTCTCTCTTTGTGTGTGTGTGTGTGTGTGTGTGTGTGCGCGCTGGGGATTTGACTCACAACCTCGCACTTGCCAGGCAGGCACTTGGGCTGCTGAGCTATATTCCCAGCTCCATTCATCTTCTCTTATAAGAACCTATCCTAGCATCTAACCTGGGCCCACCTGCATTTACCCAGGGTGATCATGTTTCTCTCTCATACTCTCTCCTCCTGCCCTACATACTCAACATGAACCCCTCCACCACAGTGGATTCCTGTGGCTCTTCAGGTCCAAGGGTGATGTCTAAAGTCACCAGCCTTGCTTCCAAGGCCCTTCATGGCCTATTCCTATGTACTTCCATAGTCACTGTAGCCTCTTGCCTTTCTGGATCCCATCAACTCCCCATCCCCATGGTAGTCATTGTCACATCCTTAAGAAAGACTGTTAAGCTCCTCGACCAACACATCTGCCATTGTATGGTACTCATAGCACTGGCATCTCTCCTGGTAGCTCTATTAGGTTGCAATTTTAATTTATTTATGAACTATTAAAAATCAGCTCCTGGATTTCTTACTAAAGAAGTTTTTGTGGTAGCAGAAATTGTTCCTATTTTATTGCTTTCCATTTAATTTCCAGCACCTGTCATTGTTCCTGGTACATAGTGACTACTCAATAAATGTTTGTTGAATGGGTATATAAATACACAATGCACAAATATCTATTGATGGTCTATTGGGATTGAGGATTAGGGGAAAGGATGACTGGAAGGTTTTGTGGGAAAAGCAGAGAGATAGTGCCTATAGGGCAGACTTAAACTTTTCACAAAAGCAAAGAAAAATCATGTAGTTCCATCCCAACACATGGAAATTGTGCAGTGTAAACTGAGCCCATGTAAAGATGCAGGGACAATGTCTCAGTTCATTCACTAAACAAAAATTCTGAAGCACCTGCCAGGAGCTGTGCTCACTGATCAAGACATAGCAATGAGCAAAACAGACAGAGCTCCTGCTCTGAGAGAGCTGGAATTTTATGTTTTCAAAGAAACATTTTAAATATAAACTGTTCATGTAGAAAAATACAGTAAGTTGAGAAGATGAGAGTCTAGAAGGTGTTATTTTAAATTGGATGGTCAGGAAAGGCCTCTTCATGAAGGTGGCCTGGGACAGAAATCCGAATGAAGCCAAGGCAGAGCATGGTGAATCTTGGGGCAACACGCTTCCAGGCTGAGGGAAGGACAAGTTCAAAGACCTAGAGGCAACTCTTTGATGAAGGGACAGTTAGCAAGGAACACTGGACTGTTCTTCAGATGTGAGGTTCTTCATGCTTTGCACTCACGGTTGGTGCCCTCCTCTGCATATGTCCTCTCATGCCCAGTCACAGAAGTCTCTGCTCCTTGAAGTCATTAGGAACCTTAATCCGTCGGTAAATGCACCCAGCAACAGGGAGCCCTGCACCTGCTCCTAACCTGACCTTGACCTTTCCTGGATCTCCTCTCAGCTTACCTTTTACACAGGACTTGTGACCAGTGCCCCAACTTTCTCTTGACTGTGACACTCAGCTAGACTGACCTGAGCTGGAATCAGGCTCCCTGTAGCCCAGATGCCTGTCTCGGTGTCTCTCTCAGGCTCTACTGAGTTCCCAGGGAAATCTACCTGGGTTAGCCCTTGGTAATCCTCATTAAGCTGTTATCTGATAGACTTATAAACATTAGTCCCCTGCTCCAGTATAAAAAAATCCCAAGTATTTTCCAATTCTTAAGCCCAAAGACAAGTTTCTTAAGTGGACAGAGAAGATAGTTCCATGTGGGTGTAGTTCGGGGGGTTATCTCTGCTTGATCACCTTAGTCATATCCCTGATACAGTCTTTACATTATCAGAACATTGAACCTGACTAACTGTGTCATCAACAGC
This sequence comes from Cuniculus paca, assembly GCA_004365215.1. Taxonomy (NCBI): domain Eukaryota; kingdom Metazoa; phylum Chordata; class Mammalia; order Rodentia; family Cuniculidae; genus Cuniculus; species Cuniculus paca. Next base: position 16,326 of record RJWT010008197.1, read on the forward strand.
CCTGTCTCTCCTGGAGGAGGATCTTCACAGCTGCATTAGCCCCCGGATCTTCTCTGCATGAAACTTCTGTAGAAAAGAATGTGGAAGACCAACACCATTCCTTCCTTCAGAAGTGCATAGTAATACTCAGTGACAGTCTTGGAATCTCATCGGCCACTTTTTGTCTTTCCTCTGGAATGTAGGGACTACATTTTTCTTAGGAAGACACGGTTAATCTCAAGACTAACAAAATAACATGCAGTTCCATGGTTTCTGGGTTTTAAATAAATGTAACTAATCATTTTTAAGAGGTGGTGGAAAGAACTGGAACAATGGTGGAGATGGAGAAAGTAGGAACCATTGTTCTTTATTAGTGCCCTAACATGCTGTTAAAGTATACCTAAATATGGTAACGAAGAGAAGAAATATTACCTTCCTTTGAACTTGAACAGGGCAGAAAAAATTATTTTAAACCTTCAAGGGTTGCTGTAAGATCTTGTTTATAAGCATTAGCTATTAAATTATGGACAAGAACTTAGATTCCAGATACGTATAGGATGCAAGAGCATCCTCCTAGTGCCTTTCTGTTAGTAATGGTAGGTAGTCCTTGGTTAGTGATCATTATCAAGTTTTAGTAGAAAATGCCTCTTTTGACACTTACTTGTTCAACCTAATAGTTGGTTATTTCAATAATAGTTACTGTTATACAACTAACCAAAACATCAAACCAGTATTGATTATGCCTAGGCAAATGATACCTTACACTATCATCTATTCTTTTGTCCATGTATCTAATTTGTCTTGTTGACAATACAGTGTTTGGAGGGTAAGGACCTTTAATAGGATCTTTATTGCTGTTTAACTCAAGGCAATGATAGCTATCAATTTTCACAGGTGCTCCTTCTCATAAAAACAAATAGAGAAAAAGAGTGCCCCTAATAGCAATAATAAAAGTTCTACTTCTATGCATTCAGATTATGATTACTTGTATTAATCATCTTTCCATTGTTGTGACAAAATGCCTAAGGAAGTCAATTTAAGAAAGATTTACTTTGGTTCATAGTTTCGGAAGCTTCAGTCCATGGTTGCTTGTTCTCATCGCTTTAGGACTACAGTGGTGCAGTGTGTCATGGTGGGAGAGTGTGGCAGAGGAAACCAATTCACTTTATGACACCTGGGAAGTAGAGAGAGAAGAGATAAAGAAAGAGAGAGATCAAAGAGAGAGACCAAACCCCCTTCAAGGGTGTACCCCTCAATGACCTGACAGTTTCACCTCCTCTCACTAGCACAACAGGCTGGCGACCAAGCCTTCAACAGCTGGCTTTTTGGGGAAAACACTTAAGATCCAAAATAGCATTACTTTACTAAATTAATGAATGTGCTTTAAAATCAAGACATGGATGGGTTGACCTTTGAGGTGGACATTTCCTCATTTCTGACCGCCCTTTCTTATTTGCACCCTGGTTTCCTTTGGGGGAATTACAGAATCTCAGAGGAAGTCTCCTACCAAATCTGTGGTGTAGGAATCCCTTTGGCTTAAATTTGTCAGATGAAGTTTCTTTAGCTTTTAACCAACAGTTCCAACTCATGTATACTTAATAAAGAATAAAGAAAATAATTAAATAAATAGTGACAGAATTTCAGATATACTTAATGACAATTAACCTGAGGAAAAATTTAAACGTCAATTTTGATCTATATTCCCAGTTGATCTATATTCCCAGTGGGAAAGGAACTTTTCATTTAGACCAAAATCTTCCTTCAAATTACCTTCCTCCCCACAATAACTTATTCCTCAGCTTTTTTCCCCTCTAGCAAACAGGAAAAGAGCACATCAGACTGTCAACAGAGATGGTAGAAATAAATGGGTTAATGTTTATCCTTTGTCCTAAGTGTCTAGGATGGAAAGTGCTTTTTAGGACAGCAGATAATTATTACTGACTGTTTGCTGGGGCATGAAACAGAAAAAAAAAAAATCAATAGTCACTAACTTCTCCGATCAATCGTGTTTTCTAAATCCTTGAGTAGCCTGAATAATTTCCATTTTTAAAACTGGGCATTGTGAACAAAAGATTAGCATAATGTGAGATGCTCCTAACATTTAAAAAGACTGCTTCCTGTTTATTCTCCTCCATTCTTTACTCATTAAAAGCCTGTACTGCAGCCTCTCACTGACAAGGAGGCTGTGTCTTTGGCTCCTTCTTGTACCATCAAATTCCATATTGGTGCCAAATGACCAGGAACCAGGCAGATCCAGGAACTGCTGCTCCCTAGAACACCTCACACACATTAATTTTTTTGCATCTTCTCTATGAGCTTCTGAGATGATGAACCATTTACTCTTTATTTTATTTCCTCAGGATCCATAGGATATTAGCTATAAATGGTTAACTTCTAAATCATTTGATTTAGCCCTGTCACATTTTGAAGGACAGAAAGCTCCCCTAATGAGTGGCAGCGAGGGTTAAACAAGACAGCTAGTTAGGCATTGGAAAACAGACTAGATTTTTATTTCTAGACATGACTTTGCTCCTTTCACCGGAGCTGATGAATTTCTCCTATGGAATAATTTTGAAGCATGGTGCAGCACTTTCTGCAGTAAAATCATTCAGGTACTTAAACTAGCCAATGCTGTCCAACAGAACTTTCTGCTGTGGCACAAACAGTCCATATCAGCACTGTCCATGTAACTAATGGGCACTTGAAAAGTGGCCAGTGGGACTGAGAAACTGAATATTTTTTCTACTTTTTCACTGTGCAAGTACAGAGAATCCCAATCTTCCCTTCACCAAGCTCCCTAATGAGAATACCTTCCATAATAGTTTTGTTTGTCAGAACAAATTAAGGAAGAAAGTAACCTTGGCACACTATTATTAACTAACCTGCAGAGTGTATTTAGATCTCAGTGGTTCTTGCACTACTGCTGTTTTCAGTTTCAAGATCCAGTTCAGGATCCCCATTGCATTTAGTCATCATGTCTCCTGAGTCGTCAAGACCTGAATTTATTCATTTATTTTTTCTTTTATTGGTGTTGAATGTTGAAACCCTAACCTTTGCAGTGAGCTACATCCCCAGCCTTTATTTATTTATTTATTTATCTATTTATCTATTTATCTATTTATCTGTTTATTTATTTATTTATTTAAATTTTGAGACAGGGTCTTGCAAAGTCACTAAGTTGCCCACATCTGGGCAGGAACTTGCAGTCCTTCTGCCTCAGTCTCCCAGAGTGCTGAGATAGCAGGCATGTGCCATTATGCTCAGCTAAGACCTGAATATTTAATTGAATTTAATTAGAATTTAAATAGCCACATACAGCTAGCAGCTACTGAATGGACAAGGAGGCTGTGGAGTACACGAAACAGATCCACATGCACAGCTACCTTTAACTCCGACAACAGCCCCGTGAAGAGGCAATGCTGCTTCCAAGTTACAGAGGAGGAAAGTGGGTCCCACCTGGGCTGTGGTTTCCATTCTTCACATCACTAGAGAGCAGCTGAAAGCTTCCAGGGTTTTCTGACCCTGAGCTGCATGCATTTTCCACCCTCCCGGTGACACATGTGACTTAAAACTCACAAGAGATTCTGCTGTAACATTTATTACTAAGATATGTGGAAAAATCTATAAGTCTTAAGACATCTTTTAAATCGCTAACAGCCCTTTGGAGTGGAAAAGGTCTCCCTATTCAGGAAGGGTGGCCCCTCCTCTTGCAGACCTCCGGATCGATGCCGGAGCCATGGCCCCAGTTCTGGGACCTCTTCTGTATTTACACTCTCTCCCCAAGTGATCTCATTCAGTTCTGGGCTTTAAATAACATTTATACACTTATGGGCCCCAAATTTATATCTCAAGGCCTAGCCCTGCCCTGCAACTCCACCTGCTTCCCTTCTGCAGTCACGGGAATGCCTACTACACACCTTAAATGTAGAGCTCTCCTACTGATTTTTTTATGGTATACTGTGATGATTTGATACATATATAAAAATGTATTGATTGTATTAAGGTAATTAGCATTTCTTTATGCTGGAAACTTTTAAGGTCCTCTCTCTTCATTGGGTTGCAAATATGATCGATTGTCAACTTTGATTCTTGATAGTTATCTCAGTGAATGAGGCAATTGCTATCCAGTTACTCAAGCTGAAAAGCTAAAAGTTCTTCTTGATTTTCTGTTCTTGTTTTTCTTACTTGCAACATCAAACCACATCTGCAAGTGCTGCTTCTCCAAAATACTCATGTAACTCTGGTCATCATCTCCTTAAGACTCTAAGCTCCTTTCTCTCCTGAGCTGCTGCCACAGCTTCCAATTAATCAGTCGCCAAACAAAGCTCATAGCTGGGTGTAATGACACCAATACTCTCAGCTACTGAAGAAGTAGGAGGATTTCAAGAAGTAGGCCGCCCTGGGCAATTTAGAAGGAGCCTGTTGCTTCACTCCGGAGTATTCAGGCCAATTCAGAGATCTGTGGAATGGAAAACATGTTCTCCTCAAATAAAAACTCACCCATCCCCTTTTCTTGCAATGGAGATTCCTGCTGTCTAGTTTTATCCCTCAATTCTTGCATGGCTAGTCTCTATTACTAAGGTCCTGACTTAACTCTCACTCCTCCTGGAAACATCCCCGGCCTGCCCACATTGCCTGATTACTGTCTTAGCGACACCCATCCCTCTCAAAATTATCTTATTCACTGTGTTTTTCCTAGGTTATCCCACCAGAATGTTAGCTTCATGTGAATTTGTTCCTTGTCTCAATTGGGCACTATATCTCTAGTGCCTGTAAGTGTATGGTCTGTGGTAGAAGCTCAATAAATGCTATAGAATGAATGAATGAAAGAGGGGTCACCTCCTAGTACTTACATGTTGGTCATGGAAATTCATTCCAATTGGCTAATGATTTTCCTACTGGCACTCCAGGGTGAGCCTATCATTGGATCTACCTCTCTGGTGCGATTGAAAAAGTGATCAGTCACAGCTCTCTGGGCTTCACAGTCATGGAGATAGCATTACACTCCAGAAGTCAAAGACCTAGTCAAAGATACATGAAGCTAGGTGAAGCCGCAAGAACAAATAACCTCAAAATTTCAGTGGTTTAATACAAAGAAAATTTTCACCCACACAAACTCATTGCAATTTGGGTCACCCCCTAGGATACCGCTTCTCTGCATGACAACTCAATAGTCAAGACTATTTCTGATGCTGTCCTAAAAATGGTGTCACAGCAGAGGAAAGAGAGAGCTGACAATTCTCACCCCAACTTCTAAATGCTGTGGTCCAGAAATAACAAACACTTATCTTTACACCCTGTATAGTCAACTTTTTGTTGCTGGTACACAGTACCTGATACTCATACCTTAAAGGGAGAGAGGTTTAATTTGACTCTTGGTTTCAAGGCATTCAGTCCATGGTTGACTGACTCCACAGCAGGAACATCATGACAAGGGGGCTTGGCGGAAGAAACCTGCTCACCTCATGACAGCCAGCAAGCAAAACAATGGAACAGCATCAGAGAGCAATGGGCCAGGAACCATTTGGGTACTCAAGGTCACACCTCCATGACACAACTCAATTTGACATATTTAAGCTTAACCATCACATAGCCCATGAGTCAGAACTAGCCACAGGGCCCTTACAAGGAGTTCTGCATTACAAGGAGTTCTGCATAGGTGGAAATAAATGAATATTTGCTGAGTAGAAAATGTCTCTGCAACAATATATCTTTGTGCAAACATAAGACAACTAATACCTTTCCAAAGTTATAATCTGAAGTTTCATCCAGTCATTGCTTCCAGTTCAGAGTGCAGGATGTCTGTATGTATCTCTGTCAGTACAGCATGAAGCTCATGATGGTCCAGAGATTTAACACCTAAAAAGGAAAGTTGGGTTCTCCTCCATTCTTATTCCATGTATATCAACAGGACAGGGGACGGGCAACCAGTTTCAGCAGAGGACTCAAAAGGGGAAGAGGGCTGAGAGGGCAATGGAAATGCCAGGTTTCAACTTTTTCTTTAGGGGTGTGTGGGTTTCTATCCATCCCAGGCTGGTTGAGGATGAGATTATGATTACAATGGGAGCTGGTGATGCTGTGAGGAGAACAGGGCCCCAGCGCCATCCTTATACAATGAGGCTCTGCCTTTGGAACTAAATTTCTCAGAGCAAAGTTCTGGACCATTTCTGGAGGGGATGTACTTCTCCAGGGGAAGTCAAGGTGTTTTAAGGCTGCTAGCTTTGCAGGAAAAAAAAAAAGGAATCCTCCCTCAGCCACTTAATCAGCTATTTGATTTTGGGCAAGTTACTTAACTGCCCTTGTTGTTTTCCTTGCCTGTAAAATGGGAATAATAACATTACTTTGGATGTAGTGAGAAATAAATATGATTATGTACACAAAGAGCCTATACTTAGTGTTGATCAGCTGCTGGTGCTGGTCCTAATGGTCATGATGGTGACGATGAGACCAAGTAGAAGGTGATGGAGACTCTCAGGCTTGGCTGCACAGTGTAAGTCTTGGGAAGCTTCTAATGCCAAGGCGGAAGAGATATCTCACCCCTTATGACAGAATTTCCTGGAGGTGGAATCCAGACACCAGCACTTCAGTATCTCCACAGTTAATTCAGGTGTGCATTTAAGGTAAAGAACCACTGGTTTAAGGCGACACACCTGGAGAGCAGGGATAATAACTCACTAGAATTAAATGCCTCTAAAGGCATACTGGATTAATCAGGCAAATTTGAAGAGATTGCATTCCATTGTCATGAAGAATGATCCAGAGGAGTCATGGGTGTGAATTAATTCATCCATGCATTTATTCGATCAATGTTTACTCTTTAGGTGCTAGCACTTTGTAAGCTCTGAGGAGTACAAGACAAACAAGCAAAAGGAGCTATTCTTGAGGAGCTGATGGTCAAGTGCAAGAGCTATGCAAGAAAGCCTACTGTAAATCTGAGAAGCAGTGGTTTCAAAGAAAGCTGGACCCCAGAGAGATCACAGCTACATTTATTATGGCGATTTCTCTTAGAAGTATTGAAATCAGTATGACAAAAATTTGTGCAATTATAGCAGTGCCTATGTGAGTGTTTGTTATATTGGATATTTTGCACCTTTCTGTGTATTTGAAGTATTTCATTAAGGAACATACGCTACGCTGTGCTAAGTGTTACAGTGGGTATATGCTTAGCGTACAAAAGGGAGCACAGAAGACCTCTGTCAACCACCCTTGTGCAGGAAGGTGGGCGAGGAGAGGTCAAAGAAAGCTTTCAGGAAATCATTGGCACTTAAAATTTTTTTTATTTAGTTTTTTTTTTTTTTTTTGGAGACAGGGTTTTGCTATGTGACCCAGAGTGGGTGATCCCTGCCTCAGCCTCCTGAGTGCTGGGATTACAGGTGTGTGCCACCATACTCTGCTGAAAAATTTTTAAATTTAGTTTTAATTGGCAAATTAAAATGATATATATTTATGGGGTATAATGTGATGTTATATATGTCTACACTCTGGAATGATTAAATTAGGCTAATTACCTTATCCATCATCTCACATACTTAGCATTTCTCTGTGATGAGCACATGAAGAACCCACTCTCTGAGTAATTTTATCTTATTTTTTTTTCTCTGAGTAATTTTAAAACACACAATGCATTACCTATGGTCACTGTGCTGTGGTCGCTAGAACCTATTTTTCAACTGAGCTTTGTTTCCTTTTCACATCAGCCCTTTTTCATTAGCCCGCACCCTTGGCCTCTGCTTACCACCATTCTATTCCCTACTTCTATGAGTTCAACTTTTTTAGATTTCACATGTAAGAGAGATCATGCAGTTTTTGTCTTTCTGTGCTTGGCTTATTTCATTTAACATATTGTCTTCTAGATTCATCTATGTTGTTTCAAATGACAGGAAATATGCTATATAACAGTGGAATATATCTGGCCTTTAAAAAGAAGAAAATTCTATTACCGACTCTTTAAATTTCTCCAAAGTCTCTCTCTCTCTCTCTCTCTCTCTGTACCGGAAATTGAACTCAGGACCTTGTGCTTGCCAGGTAGGTGCCATGCCTCTGAGCTATATCCCCAGTTACCGTCCCATTTAAAGCAGGAAGATATCACAGAGGGATTTGCATTCTGGGAAGGTAAAGGGGAGAGGGCAGAGATATGTAGGACAGGATATCAGCAGGAAGCCCTTTGGCCTTGAGATGAGATTTGTGAAAGTCTAAGTCTATGAAGGACTTGAGAAAGAGCTGAGACTAGAGACACTCTACAGTGAACCCACAAACTTCAGACACCAACTGGACGTGGAGGTAAGAGCAAATGTGGAGGCATCTCTTGAGTTCCTGGGGAAAACACAGTTTCTGGCACTTTTTATTCAGTCGGTTAGAAGAAAGGGAAGGAAGATGGTAAGTGCTTTTGGTGACATGTTATATTGGTGGTGCTCGTGGTATAATCAATGACCACTGTGAAAGGGTACATGGCTTCAGGAGAGAGGTCCAAACCAGAGATACGGACATGGGCCATCAGAGGACTGTTCATTTTGCAAGGAGAGGAGATGGATTCAGTTGGAAGGTGGCTAGGACAGAACCCTTGAACATACCTACTTTACAGCCACGAAGACTGGAGTAAGTAGATAATCCCTCAAAGAGGGCTGAAAAGAAGTAGACTAGCAGGAGGTAAAATCAGGAAAAACTTGTAAATGAGTTCAAAGGAGAGAGTGAATTTCCGAGAGAAAAGAGCTGGAAAGGCAAAACTTCCCTGAAGTCAGCCAGACATTCATGGAAGTTATTACTAAATAATTTATTTTATTATAATTTACTTACAAGTCACAGTGATTGTAGGAATAAATTCAGGATACCGAGGCATAGAGGGCAGATTTGTAACACGGTGAGTATATTTGTTGGATTGAAATGTGCTAGGTTACTGTGATCATAGGATTGGCCTGGATCATTGGGGTGGAGGTAGGAGATATTAGACAAGAGAGGAGGTCTTTTATTGAACTCTGCAGTTTGGCCTAGGACTAGTGGGCTTCTGATCCATCCAGAGAGGAGGCTTCCTTTTCCCAACCTGGCTGAGTTTGCTTTTGCCAACCGTACAACTCTGACACATTGTCAGTAAGTACCACTCCTTTCCCATACTTAGAAAAAATAAATGCAAAGAAAACTCACTATGGGGGTGGATGACTCAGGTTTGGCTGCAGAGTAAACAAGCATTTTACTTTCAGTAGTGATAGATGGAGGGCCCTCTAGGCAAAGACTGCTTTCTGTTCCTCTGAATTGGCGTCCTCCTCCAATTGTTTTTATACACCTCTAAGCAGGCCACCGGCATCCACCACCAACCATTCATTGACGCTGGCTTCCGGGCAAGGTTTGAAAACTGCTGTGCGCGTGTGAGTGCTGCACACATTGTGACAGTCACACTCTCTCACTCTGTACCTAATTTTTAGTCGCTCAGGTAGCGGAAAGTACTAAAGCCCAAATGAGGGATATAACCATGTCCACTCTGTCCTTTGTTGCATCTCCAGAGTCCAGTGCCTGGTGTCTACCACCTGCAGACATTTGGGAAATCAACAGACTGATGGTTGGAGTGGGATGGGATGGAATTGTCTGGCACTCTGAATTTCCTTAATGTTTTTCCTGATTTCGGCTGCGTGGGTTGCATCAACTAGAGTTCAACCAGAGACATGGAACTAATATATGGATTAACTGACTGCTTGCACTATTGTGGCACTGGCTAAGCAGATCTGAAACTCATTGCAGTCCGGAAGGGAAGATAGGAAGCAGAGTGGAGCACTTGGGGGCATGGCCTAAGGAGCCCACTTGTGGGATTCTCTGCCTCTCTGAGATGCCAGCCTATAATGGCTCCCAGCTGATTAACTCAGGCCCACCCAATGATCCAGTGCAATCTCCTTTACTTAAAGCCAACTGACTAGTGACTTCAGTAACATCCACAAACCCTTCACAGTGCCATCTAAATTAGTGTCGATGGAATAAGTGGGGGCATTAGCTTAGTCAAAAAGTGTCATGTGAGGTTAATAATGTGTCAGAGGCTGAGGGTGGATAAAGAAAAGAATGCGTGGGGGCATGCGCGTGATTCCGCAAAGGGAGAAGGACTGAGAGGGCTCCAGAGAGAGAATAGACCCTAGAGGCTCCCTGCCAAGGCCTGGCTTTGGAATCCCGGGTCCCCGCCAAGTCTGTCTAGGGGCGGGAACTATATGACCTATTGCCCAGGGATGCTGAGACCCCAGGTTCCGCACTGTCACACACTGAGGTGGGAATGCGCGTTTCCTGGCGGCAGCCCGGCCTGCTTGCTGGAGGACCAAAGCCCGGCTGGACAGGGCTGCAGTTCACAGAGGTGGATTCCGGCGCGGTGTAAATTTCACCATCGCGGCGCCAGAGGGCGCCAGGGCTGAGGAAACCGCCGCGGACCCGGGAG
>RJWT010008198.1:0-26607 GCA_004365215.1 Cuniculus paca
AATGACTATACAATAGAATGACAAAACTTCTTATAATCAAGAGAGAAGAGACACCCTGCAGAAGAGGGGAAAACATTTAGAAATCATACATCTGGCAAAAGCTTAATATTCTGAAATTTTAAGGAACTAACCATTCAATAACAAAATAAAAATAAGCTGATTGTAAAATAAGCAGTAGACCTAAATGAACATTTCTTCAAAGAAGACATACAAATGTCCAATGAGTATATAATAAAAATGCTCAGAACATTAATTATTATGGAAATTTAAATCAAAACCTCAATGAGCTATCTATCACTTCACTCCAAAAATTCTGGGTATTATGAAACAGATAACAAGTGCTGGAGAGAATGTGAAGGAAAAGGGAACCTGTGAACACTATAGTGCTAATATAAATTAGTTAAGATCTATGGAATTCAAAAAAAATGGAATTCATTATGGAGGTTCTTGGAAAAATTTTAAAATAGAGCTGCCGTATTATCTAGCACTCTCGCTACTAGTTACATTTTCGAAGGCAGCCAAATCAATATGTTGAAGAGAAGTCTACACTACATTGTTCACAGCAACCAAGAAATGCAAACAACTGAAGTGTCCAACTGATGCATGAAGAAAACATGGCACAAATGCATCATGGAATACTAGTCAACCCTAGTAAGGAATGAATAGAACTGGAAATCACTGTGTTTAGTGAAGAAAAATGAGTACTGAATGATCTTACTCATAGTTGAAACATAAAAAGTTGATCTAATAGAACGGCAGTTACCAGAGTTCAGGGAGGGTAGGGGGGTAGGAGGAATGGGGAAAGGTTGATCAATGGGTTTTGATTCATAGTTAAGGGTAAGAAATTCTGGTAATATGTCATTTTCATCTCTTGGATTTTTTCCTTCAAATGTCTTTACAATCCTTTCATATTTTGAGTATCTGCTTTTGATGAACAAAAGTTCTTCCTTGAGACACTGTAATAAAGGGGTAGTACTATGGCCTCAGCAATATATGATTTAGTCTGATTTTGGAATACAGCAGTCCTGTAGCCCTCCTAAGGTTATAAGTCAGAAGGGGCATTTCCCCAGTGTCATTGTACCTTCACTAAGAACTCATGCTCCACCAAGTAATATTCAATATGACAGCTGGATTGCCAACAGCAGTCACAGGCTCCCCTACTTTATGGCTTTGTCTTTGTTGTAATCCGGTGTTACTTTGGCTTTTTTCTGCTTCTTCAAGCTTCAATATTGACATTCAGATCTCTTCTCAGGCAGTATTTCATATTTTGCAACAGTTTTCAAAATTTAGCCTCAGAGTAAACACCATGCCTTGCTTCTTATACTGTTAGTACACGCCCCATCTTCTCTGAACATATTCTAATTATTCTGAATATTGGTCTTGGATTTTGAGTTACTGTTCGTGGTACCTGAAAGTGGGTATTTCGGGAGTCGCTTTTACTTCTACAGTTGCATCACACTAAATATTGTTAAATATTGTAAAACCTGCAATTTTTCCCATTTATATCCAGTAATACATTTCCACTTGCATTTTATTTTGAGAAATTATACAATGTGGTTTTACTGGTGGCTTACTTTTTCTGTGTTTCTAGAGGTTCTTTTATTTCATGATGTTTCTGTCATTTTAAAATGTTTTTAATGACAAGGACATTTATGTTTATAGGACATTAAGCTCACCAAAATTTTCATTTTATATTACTATCTATAATTTGTTCATGTTTTCATTCATGTTTTGTATGCTATATTAAAATGAAGTAACATTATAAAGACAACAGGTATATCATTATTTTCATGGGACACACACCTAGGACAAAATTATGTATCTACTAGGCACCTAATAAGCAATTGCAGAATTCTGTTAGAATTTCAGATTAATGCTTATTTTCATGTGTCATTAAAATGTTGGCAGATAAATCTAACACAACTTCTTTTCTTTTTACAAGTAAACAAACCATAAATTAAAGAGTGAAATTACTTGGTAATATCTGTTGAGGTTTCTCCAAGGTCAGAAATGAAACGTAGTCTTCATAGACTCATTCCAAAGTTTGCTTTCGTTTTTAATCTCTTACATTACTTCACTGATTACTGAGTACATAAGCTGCAGTATGTGAGAATATTAAAAATTAAGGTTAAAAGAAAATGTATTCAAAACTATGGAAATGTGCTTCTTCTGATATATACATATAGAGAGAGAGAGAAAAAGAGAAAGAGAAAAACAGAGTGAGACCCATAGACTTAACCGTAGTCTTTCTCCCACTGAATAACCTAAATATATAGTTAGCAGAAATTTCTGTTTCTCACTGCCTTTAAAACTTGTTTTAGTTAATAATTATCACTTCGTTATTCATAATAAATGGCCATGAGAATAAAATGAATTGAAGCAGCACTTGATTAATGAAAAGTGTCATTTCCCAACGTTTTCTTTTAAAACTAAATGTCTTTTTGTGAGTCAACATTGCTTAATGTGAAAAAACAATAAAGTTCACACATGTTAGCTACATATGTATTAACTTTTTATCCTAGTTCTGTAACCTATTTGTAAAGAGTGCTCTAAATATATGATACTTCTCTAATCCCTACAGTAGAAGTAAGCTTTTTTTCATTTTTTATTACTTCCACAGTCAAATCATTCCTTCAAATTTGTATGATTCGAGTATAGGTTATTTGGATAATATTTCAAAATAAGGCAAAAGTATTTGACAGTACAAAAGTCAGACAACAGTACATATCAAGCTTTAGGAATACTTGAGTTAAGTTATAAATAATAATGTACTAATCAAGGAAAATGTCTTTAATATTATGCTAGTGGCAATATACTTCTTTTTTTTATTTGAATTAGAGGGGTTTTCTCATCATCATCATTACTATTTTTGTTATGAGAAAATCTATTCCTAATCAAAAGAATAGATGAAACTTTCTACTAGTTTCTACCATCTTTTATACTGCTTCAGTAAAACACATTTTAACATTATTTTGGATAATCTTGGATTCTACAACTCATTTAAATATGCAATTATGCATTGTTTATCTATTCCTCCCCTATGATATATCATTTCATGATCAATAACTTTTAATCAAATTCCACAAAAATTGTTAGTAATGTTGTAGAGGAGTTTTAATCCTCTTACTGCTCCCCAAGTTTAGAATAAGGAGGATAAGGAGAAGAGCACTACAGTAATTTGGGAAAAGCAAGTTTCAAGGAATATGAAAAATTTTTTATTACAAGATTAAGTTGATGTGTATGGAAAGGAAAGAGGCATTTTGAAAAACAGATGAATGCAAATTTCCTCACAATCAAATTAGAGGCATTGAACTAGATAAATTCTAATAACATTTAAATATTATAAAAAAACTTTTTATACTAATACTAAACCTTAAGTTACTTCTTCAGATACAAACTACATACAATTCAGAATATATATATTGTTTAGCTATACAAAAATATGATTACATTACCACTTATTTAAGCTATGAATGCAGAGCTCCTAAATTGGTCACCTTCATATTTTTAAATGTATGAAGATTAATTTTCTAATTATGAAAAAATAGCATACAGCTCTATTTACAATCCTTTGTTTTGTGTTAAATTTTGCATAGGTTTAAAACGGTCTCATTTCTCTGAAAAAATGTGAAATGTATGAGACATTCTGAATGAATGTTATTATTATCATTCCTCCATTAAAATTAAACCTAAAAAAATATTTCTAAGGTAAGTTAAACTGTCACTTGAGCTATTGTAAAGTGGCACTAATAATAAAAACTGCTCTTAATGTGTATCTAGGAGAATACAGCATTTCAGCTACCCACTTCTATTATTTCAAGGAAATGTAATTAAATTTAGTATCAAATCTTCTTGCTACCATTGACTCATTTCTAATTAACACACTTGTACTCAATGGAAAAAAAAAACAAAGAAATACTGTGACTGAGTTCATCTTCTCATTAAGAGGATTACTTGCTTCAAACTGAGTCAAGAGTTATATTCTTAAGTCTCCAAAGAGGAAAAGTACTATCAAAACGATTAAGAATGAAGGATACAGATTGCAATTGAAAAATGAATACATGGGAGTATTAGTGAATTAAATAGAAAAGTATTACAATGAACTACTGGCACAAGAAGATTGATAAGGATTCTTACACTTTCATTAAACATTGTTGCAAATATTGTCATAATATACTTCCTATATTCACATGGGTTAAAATGTAATGACAGATTTACATTATCTGCAGTAAAACCTGTAGAAAAATATTTTTATATTTAGTATATCTTATAAGACCTTGTGAAATGATTCAAACAACTAAAATCAAAAGGTTATAGGAATGAAAAATAACATTTCCAAAGTTATCACTCTGTAGTGTCATTAATACATAACAAAATGAAATTTGCATTCTGATTTCAATATGATGTGGAAAAATATTTAATTTATGAATGAAATGAATGAAAGTGATTAGTTCACAGATGGAGACCCAACATTGTGTGTGTGTACACAAAATTCATATGTCACGACTCACCAGGCTAAGTATGGCAAATTTATATTGGGACTCAGAGTATTACAATGTCAAAGCAGACTGGAATTCATTCCTCGCCAAGAATTTGCCATATCAAATCAGACTACTGAAATCAAAATGACTTCTGTTTCTTATGTCAGTCATTCCCACCTTTCAGAACACAGTAATTGGTAAAAGTGACTTTATGACCATAATGAAAGACAGCTTTGGAAAGTGTAAATATTCAGAATTTCAACTCTTACAACTTAGTAGTTATGCACCTTTTTCTTTCATTAGCTAATGCATCTGACCAAAGACCTTCTCATGTATAATAATGAATAATATCCTATATTTGATGTTTATTATAAAATATCTAAAAATTTACTGTTTACCAGCTCTGTATACACCCTTTGCCTTGTAGGCATTCTATGAAATTATCATTAAAAGCTCAAATCATCATAGTAAAGAATCACATAGTAGGGATAAAATTGGTTCTGTTTAACTTGTAAAAGTCTCAAGTTGTCTTACAATAAAGAACTGATCAAATTTAATTTTGAATTGTGAGTCCTTCCAATTACCTTACAGTTCTTTGTGGTCAAATATATAGAACCTGTTTCACAATATTAAAACACAGGTAGATGCTTTCATCTGCACTTATGCAAAACACAGTCTCAATAAATACTTTTCATCTTTGGCTCTATTAATATAGTGTATTACATTTATTAATTTGTGTATATTGAACCAGTGCTGAGGTGAATCCTTCTTCATCCTGGTGTATGATCTTCTTGATGATTTGCTGCATTCTTCTTGCTAGTATCTAATTGAGCATTTTTGCATCTATGTTCATTAGGATAATTGTCCTGTAGTTCCCTTTTTTGATTGGGTCCTTCTCTGGTTTTGGTATCTAGGTAATGCTTGCTTCCAGGAATGAATTAGGGAGTATTGCTTCCTTTTCAATTTCATCAAAGATTTTGAGAAGCAGTGATATTAGGGCATCTCTAAATTTCTTGTAGAATTCAGCAGTGAATCCAACAGGACTTGAGCTTTGCTTTGTTGGTTTTCAATTACATTTTTTATTTCACTGACTGATATTGGGTTATTTATAGCTTTTATATCTTCTTGATTCAACTTTGGTAACTCATGTGTATCTAGGAACCTGTCCATTTCTTCTGTGTTTTCCACATTATTAAAGATTCTTAAAGTAGATACTGATGATCTTCTGAATCTCCTCAGCATCTGTTGTTATTGCACCTTTATCGTTCTTAATTTCATGAATTTGAGTATTTTCTTTCCTTTTTTTGATAAGTTTAGCTAAGAGTTTGACAATTTTATTTAATCTTTCAAAGGACCAACTCTTTGATTCATCTATTTTGGTATTGTTTTCTTAGTCTCAATTGCATTAATTTCTGCTTTGATTTTTATAACTTCCTCCTTTTTATTGTCTTTGTGCTTTACTTGTTCTTTTTCTAGAATTTCGAGGTTCAACATTAGATTGTTTATTTGAGTTTGTTCTATTTTCCTGATGTGAGAATTCGCTGCTATACACTTTCCTCTAAGGACTGTTTTTATTGCCTTCTGTAAGCTCTGGAATGTTGTATTGGCATTATCATTTAATTGTAGATACTGTTTAATATATTCTTTAATTTCATCTGTGACCCATTGGTTGTTCAGTAGGGTGTTATTTAATTTCCATGGGTTTATGTAATTTTTGTGATTTCTTTTGCCATTGATATCCAATTTCATTGCACTATGGTAAGAGAATACACAAAGGATAATCTCAATTTCTTTGGATTTACTTTGTAGTCTATTTTGGAGAGCATCTCATGGAGCACTGAGAAGTGTATCGTTCTTCTAATGTTGTGGGTGGAACATTTTAGACATCTGCTAAGTTCATTTGTTCACAGGATTGATTCAGTTCAGATATTTCTTTGATTTTTTTGTCTAGTTGATTACTTTACTTGTAACAGTAGGATGTTAAGGTCCCCCATTACAATTGAGTAGTGCTTATTGGATCTTTCATGTCCATTAATATCTGTTTTATATAATCGAGTACACCTGTATTTATTGCATGTATATTTATTATTGTTATCTCTTCTTGTTGAATTTTTTCCTTAACAAGTATGTAGTCACCTTCTTTATGTCTTTTGTTAAGTCTTGGCTTGAAATTAACATTGCCTGAAAATAGCTACCCCTGCTTTTGTTCTGGGTTCCTAATGCCTGCAGTATTATTTTCCATTCTTTGACTTTCAGCCTGTGAATTACTCTTTGAGCTAAATGTGTTTCTTCAATGCAGAATATTGTTGTATCCTATCTCTTGATTCATTCTCCCACTCTATTTCTTTTCATTAGTGAATTGCAACCATTTGCATTGATAGTCAGAGCCAGTGACAAAAACCATATGATCATCTCATGATTTGCTGTAAACTCAAAAGAGCCAAAAAGAGATGTGTGTATAAAAGGAAGAGAAACAGAGAAGGAAGAAAGAAAGAGAACTTTGTTATGAATGATTTAAATGACTATGAAGGCAGAGATGTCCTATCACTTGCAATTCTGAGACATATTGAATTCAATACTATAATTCAGAAAATGGATGTCCCAGCACAACAATTTTCCTGTTCTCCATATTTCGGTTTTATTCTGCCCCTTAAAAGATTGAGCAATACATTCTCACATTGGTAAGGACAGATCTTTACTCAATCTACTGATTAATATGCTGAATTCTGGAAATGTTCTCACCCAGACACAGACACACTCAGAAATAATGCATTATGAACTATTAGGGTTCAACTTAGTACAGTCAGGTTCACATGTAAAATGAGCCATCATGTACTAAATATAAAAGAAATAACTCACAAAAAAGAAACTGTGAAAAATATGATTTGAAACAGAAAGGTAGCCTTCCTGTTCTTCTGGAAACACATAACTCGTGTACATATTTCCTCATTTTTGTAGTGAAACAACTAATTTAGAATATCTCCAAATTCTTTGTACTCTCTAAAATTGTGAGTTTCATTCCATTATATTATGCATACTTTCCCACAGTTTTGTCTTTTTGTTCTATAGCATATTTTACACTGGTAATATAATTTGACTTTTGTCATTGTGACTCATCAAAATATAATTCTAAATATCATACTTATTTTAGAAGATCATTGTAATGCCAATATGGTCTTTCATTTGCTCATGTCTGAAAAACAAATTCTACATGTGCACATTCAAGTGCATTCTCATACCTGTGCCGCTGTCAATAAGGTTCCATGGATTATTTGGGAAGAATACTCAGAAAGAAAGGCAATTTTAGAAGGATCTAGTCATATCATTTGCCCATCTGATAAAAATGAAGGGTTCATTTATTCACTAATTCCTCACAACTAATATTGTACCAAAATAGGCAATAAGATGATCATATTAGTTGAGGATACAAAAATATAAAATTCTTGCTATATTAAATGACAAAGATAGACACATTTTTCTAAGAATAGAAAATACTAAAAGTTCTGCTGTAATTTTCTTTGAGAAATTGTTCAGTTTTGAAAATAATAACCATTGTAATCACTGTTGAATTTAAAGACTCTTCTCTATGTGGCACTGTCATGTTAAAATAGGTTAAATGTAAATTGTTGAAAATTAGTTTATGATTAGGGCTAGGGATCTAGCTCAGTGGTCTAAGTGCCTGCCCAGAAAGCACAAGGTCGTCAGTTCAATCCCCAGTGCAGCAAAAAAAAAAGAAAATTAGTTTATGATTAATATAACAATGCAGAAGGAAATAGCAATAATATAGTAATAGATTAATTTTTATTTAAATTCTCAGGTCTTTCATTTTATTGCCATGTTTTCTTAACATAGCTGAAAGTGTTCATTTGAATCTAGAAATCAGTAGTCAAGTAAAATCAGTGCAAATACTTTGATAACTAAATATTTTAATGTTAATTTCCACATTCTATATTGGCATGTTCTATCATCTAGACTATTACAATTAGACTGGACAGACAAATTAACTTCCTAATTAGTACTTTAAACCAGAATTTTATTCTCTTCATCCTCTGAATGACTGCATAGACATATTTATACAGTTGCTTGTCAACATTTTACAAAGAAGTGGACAATTTGAAGAAAGCATTATGAATCATTGAATGTGCTTACATGAACTCAGACAATTTTTCTACACAAGGAAATTTTATTAAAATAGGAAATATTTGTGAATAAAGATATAATATATAAGCTTAAAATTGCAAATTGATTTGTCCCCAATTGCAGTTACTAGTTTAGAAAACATATAAACAACAAAATTTCTGTGTAATATGTTATTACTGATTCTTTGGGATAGCCTAATGCTGCACTTTTCTCTAGTAAACTATAACAGCAGTTAAACTATTATGATTTAACAGATAGTATGATTTCCCCCCTGCTATGGTTTGTATATAGTTGGACCCTCACAAGCCTCACGTAGTCATGGACACAGCTGAATCTAGCATTTGTGATTTATTCATTGCCTAGTGCTGGGTTTACTTTTGGGTTAAGTGCTGGGAATAGCACTGGGATTACCACTGGGATTAACGCTGGGATTATCGGTGTGAGTGCTGCACCCATCCAGGGGTGGAGCCTGCATACTACCTAAGGGAGAGAAGAAGGCATGTTTTTGGGGTCTCTTTTGCTGCTCTTCTGCCCTATTTTGCTCTTGCCGCTTGTGAGCTGCCATGAACAGCTGCCCCCTCAGCCACATCACCCTGCTTTGGAGCCAGCTGGATATGAACTGAAACCTCCTAACTGTAAGAAATAAACCTTTCTTTCCCTAATTTTGGGTGTTGGGTATTTTGTCTCAGTAATGAAAGAAAAGTAACCAAGACACCCCCAGAGGACCACACATTAAATAACAAAATACGAATATGTTCCATATTTTAAGGTAATAGTATGACTGGAAAAATGAGCCAAAATATTTTAAAGCTAAGAGTAAAAATCAGGACTAAATGTACTATAAATGGTTTAATATAAATATCTTTTCTTTTTTCTTTCTTGACAGGTTTTTTATAGCCTCATTAAAAGAGGATGTTTCTCCCACACTACCTCATCTTTCCTTCTTCTTTTCCTCTCTCTACTCAGCAAAGGGACACACTAAGAAACAATGATTTAATTGCGTTTTAGCTGTACCTTTCATGCAGGTTGAAACTTTAAAATGTTCTGTCTTGGTCAAAAACTAAATAGTCTCCTTCTACAAAATAGAAGCAAATTGCAAATGTCCTAGTAAATTGAAGAAAAAAGTTCAATTCTGCTCCAAAATTAAGTTTCAATAAAAGACTTCTCATGATTAGGATTTTAAAACAGGTATTTTGAATTTGTCTTTGACATGGTAATATACCCATTATCTTCTATATTCAGTTTCTTCTTAAATTTATTTTTGGTGAAGATACTTAATGAAAATGCTTTCTTACTAAAGTTTACATAAATAAGTAGAATCCAGTCCCCATCACAGCTCTTATTTAACCACCCAAGAAGGCAGAACTGACATTTTCCAATATTCCTTGAGTTGAACTCAAGTCATATCAACTCTTACTCTAAATAGAACTCTAGCAGCTTCATCATTGTAGGCAATAAATACATTTCTGTAATAGATGAGGATAGCATAAGAAATGTATTTCTAAATATTAAGTCTTCATGAAATTCATATTTAGGAGAGCCTGTAGTTTTCCTGCTCTTCTACTTTCCAAGTTGCTAAGATTTTGATTCTCTTATTATGTCCCATTGTAGATTTCAAAAATAGAAGTGAGCACTCAGTCAGTCTTAATGTATTTACCAGGTGTATCAGTCAGGGATTACTAGAGAAACAGATATAACACAAGATATATAACTATAAGAAATTACAAGATTGGCTTACAATGGTCAGCCACAAAGTTGAATAAGGGAGCATGCAGAGGGTGTCTGCATGCTAGAGGTTGAAGGGTCCAGCCCAAGGACTGGAGCTTACTACAGGGTCCCATGAAAGTCTGTATCAGAAGGTCAGTGGGTCTGCAACAGAACACTGAAGAGTCTACGATGGAAGGCTGAAGAGTCTCAGGCAAAAGCTGAACAGTCTGTGCCATAAGCCAGGAGACAACATCCAAGCTGAAGGCGAAGGAGGGTCCTTGAGCTGGACCCTTCAACCTCTAGCACGCAGACACCCTCTGCATGCGCCCTTCTTCTGCCTCAGAAGAAGCAGTGATCAGTCCCTCCTCATTTGCCTTTTATTGTTTGTAGGCTGCTTCCCTGGGGTGGGTGTAGCACTCACACCATCTGCCTGCCCTCCTCTTGCACAGGCTGAGGATGTTACAAACTAGGGAGGACCCTGACCCCCTGCTGAATCACTTAAAATTCTTACCTTCTCAAATTGACACAGTGAACAATATCCCATAAGGGTAACTGCTTGTTCTCTACACCCCAGGATGTAGAGCTGCTGAGTTACTTAGTTAAGCATCTAGACTTCTCAAGTTGACACAATGTATAAACCATGACACCAGGAGATTGTGACAAGCACTAGGGATACAGAAATGGTAAATACTTATCTGAATCTTGCCCCTCATAGCTTTCCCAGGGAATCTACAAAGATGCAATAATGAAATAAAGAAAGTAGGCTATGAGAACTGCTATAAAGGAGACAATTCTAGTGGTAAAGCAGATCACAGATTTGGAAGCTGAACAGAAAAGCCAATCTGCACAGCCAATATCTGAGATGAGACCTGAGGATACAAAACAAAGAAGAATGCTTCTGAAAAAGAGAAGAGTTCATGTGAAGTCTTAAACTGAGAAACAAAAGAAAATCAAGAGACTCTTTTTGGATAAAATATATTTGCAAGGTTTATGAAATATCTAAGAATTTTGGAAGCAGTTTGTCTTGGTTACTTTTCTTTCATTGCTGAGACAAAATACCCGACACCCAAAGTAAAGGAAAGAGAGGTTTATTTCTTACAGTTTTGGGGTTTCAGTCCATATCCAGTTGGCTCCAAACAAGAGTGATGTGGCTGAGGGGTCAGCTGTTCATGGCAGCTCACAAGCAGCAAGAGCAAAACAGAGCAGAAGAGCAGCAAAAGAGACCCAAAACATGTCTTCTTCCCTCCCTTATATAGTTTGCAGGCTCCACCCCTGGATACCTGCAGTACTCACACTGATAATCCCAGCGCTAATCCCAGCACTAAACCCAGCACTAGGCAATGAATCAATGACAAATGCTAGATTCAGCTGCTTCCATGACTACATGAGGCTTTTGGGGGCCACCTATATACAAACCATAACACAGTTGAATAAAAATTTGGAATTTAGCAAAGAGATTTATACTTAAAATAGATGTTTGAGTATCATTACTCTTTAAACTATTTAAAAACTTGGAATTGGATGATACACTGAACATAACACACTCAAAAACTCAGATATCTGATTTTGGAAAGAGGAAATGGTAAAGAGGACTAGGCAATTATAAAAAAAAGGATAAGAGATAGGAATGTTTCAGGAAAGAAGGGAAAAATGGCTAGTAAAAGTTGGTGTTTGGTACAGTTTAAAATGAAAGAAGAAAAGCATGTCACTGGAGTGAGAAACAAAACTCTTAATGATGGTGAACCCATTAGAGACAAATGCCCAAACTGGAACCCAAAACTCGCTTATATAAACACTTTTTAGATTACCTGCTAAGTAGAAACTATACAAATGCCCATCTACAAGAGAATTTGGCATACAGTATAAAATGTTCTTCAGTCATAGAAATGAGTAAACCACAATAAAGTCTCAAACAAGATGAAAGAATCTTGCAAAATAAAGAAAAGATGAAAATATTCACAAACACTGGAGTCTTTACAGTATTAAAAATAATCAAAATTAATTTATAGAATAGCTGTGAGGAAAGTAGTTCATTTACACAAAGGAGCAATTATGAAATAAGTGAAAGAAGCTATAATAAATTACCAAAATTATTTTAACTGGACCACATAAGATTTAATCTAAAAAAGCCTCAAAAATATTAGGGAGGAACTTTAAAACAAACAAAAAAGTAAAGGTAGATTCAGGTTATAGCTCAGTGATTGAACTCTTCACCACAAAAATAAGCAAAGACAATTTCATAGAAGTAGTCAATTAAATAAGTTAACTGAACAATTCTTACTGGACACTGGATATTTGGCAAAAATGAAAGCTAAATACAGTGGAAGATGAACTTAAATAATGGTAACATTTAGTGTCAGTAAAAACATATTGTAGTAAGTGTTTTTCACAAATATTTATTTGTAAAAATGTAATGTTGGAAGATACACTTAGATAAAATAAATGTGACTTCCTATAGAAGGTCTGATATGTGAAGAGGCAATAATTCATTAAAATACTAATTAAAAATAAACTAAACCTCCAAATTTAGAACTTACTAGGAAAAAAACTTATATAAGTACCATGCATATAAATAAAGGAAGCTATAAAGAATGGCAAAATAATCATACAATAAAATGTATTCACAGAGAGTGTATCATGTACATTCAAATACTCAGAATGAAAAAGATGCTTGACTCTTCAAGTTGAAGATATTAAAAAGATAACAATATTACAGAAAATTTTATGAAACTGTTTGAATATTTCTTAAAGAAGCTAATTGTCAAATGTAACTTATCAAATAGAGTACAAAACATGACAAAGTCTAAGTATTCATAGTAATAGCCTTTATAACAATTGAATTATTTGTCAAAAAACTCAGAAGTGAAATTTCATGGCAAGATATTTTGCCTTAGGTTTCTACCATTAAAAGAAGAAAAAAATTACATAATTGTGAAACACTTTCAGAAAAAAGAAATGGAATTTTAGAACACATTTCATGGGATCAATATAATTTCAAAACTAATGCCAATAAAATATAGATTAAGAAATTAAAACAATCAATTATTCATCCATGACACAGACGGAAAATGCAAAATAAGACAGAAATGAACTTAATTAATTAACATTTATAAAGGTCAATTCAAGTACTGTTTGAATTTATCCACATTGGTTTATCACTACAAAAGCACTTAACATAATCTGTTCACATTAGCAGATTAACAGATTAAGCCCCAAAATTCACAGATTACCCAAGATTTGATTACAGCTAAAAATATGTAAAGAAAAAAAAAAGAACAAAGAAAACTGAAAGAGGAAAATCAAGAACTGTGTGTATGTACATATATTTGGGCTTACAAATGCTTTATAAATACACACATAATATTTAATGATGAACATTGAAGATGTTCTTTTAAAATGAGAAATTTTATTGAAAATTCTGAAAACACTTCTTAATTAAGAGTGAAAACTATAACTGGAGATTGAGAGAGTCCTACAAAATTTCATTATTATGACAATTATTTACATACAAGTGAAGAATAATATAAAGTAGATATCAGATTTAATGAACAAATTTGCCCTTTTTCTAAGTTACAGAATAATGTATAAAAATCAGTACCACTTTTGAAGATCAGCATTATATAACATGAACACAAATATTAAAGATATCTTATAAATGATAGCAGTGAATATTTTGCCATGCTTCCTCTTCCCAGATAGGTACAGGAAAATGTCAATTAATATATAAATATGTTTTTATTTATGTGGTTGAATATGATAATCAATACAAATTGATATGAAGCAACAAAAAGCCAAGAACATCCAAGCTGAGGTAATGTGCTTTGCAAAGTATCAAGATCTCTAACAAAAGTGGAATACATGCATTGCAGTGCTGATGTAGGGATATAAAAAATATAAATTACTAGAAAAGAACAAAAAGACCAAATCAAATCTACACATTGATAGAAACTTGATTTATGATGTAGCTTGTATTTTTGTACTTTTAGAACTTTTGGAACTTTTGGGTTTTTCAGTAAATGGCACTGAAGCTATTGGTAATCCATATGAAAAAAAATGGAATTAGACTTGTAGTTCACATTCTTTAAAAAATCAATCTCAAATAAAATAAACCTCTAAGTGAAAGTAAAAAACTATTCTAGAATCAAATACAGAAGAATAAAGTTGTTGAATCACAGCAGAAAAAGATTTAGTAAGACAAACAAATAATTTCTTGAAGAACAAAAACATTAATAGTTGCTGAATTTTCTGTTAGAATTAAGAACATATGTCAATTAAATGATTCCCAAAAAATGAGAAGATACAAAGATATACATTCATATACACATATATTTGAATTGCCTGCCAACTTGAATACATAAAAGCTACAAATCAGCATGAGAAAGTAAAAAAAAAATCTAATATAACCATAGAGAAATAATATGAAAATGAAATTCACTGACATACAAAAGTGTACATTCATAAAATACTAAGTGTGGGTTAATATACTTATGGTAGTATTATTTTATTATATGCATGCAAGTCATCTTACTCAAAACAAACTACACTTATTTATACTTAATTTATACTTACTAAACACTATATACTAAACAGTATTTTAAGCTTTACATAAATGAACTCACTTAGTCATCCCTGCAAAATATCATCTTCACTTAACATATAATAAAGTGGGAGCTCAGAAAATTTATATAATTTAGCTAAGTTATTACAACTCATAAGTGACAAATCTAGGATATCAACATAAAAAAATCGTGTCTCAGGGTTCATACTTTTAAGTAGCATGAACATTTATCTCAAAATACATTAAGATTTTCTATATATAAATTACTTTCATCTAACAAATATATTTTTATCTTAAAATCTTATATTGCAAAGATCTATATTTAGTACTATTAAGCGCCAACATTTGCTACTGTGCAAAAAATTACATGACTTTTTGTAAACAGGCAAGACTGGAGAAAGGATGCAACTGGGGGGGGGGGCAGTGCACACACACGTGTAATTCCACAATGGTAAACTGCAGTTAAATTTGCCCTTGAAAATGAAGAGCAGTAACCAGTTCAGTCAGGCAAAAATAGTACATATGGCAGGTAATGTAAGTAGTCAGCATTAAAGTGATCAATTCAGAATAACAGGCCCTTTCAGACAAACAGTTTGAACAAGACAACTCAAAATCTGGCTGCTGGAATTACACAGTGATTCAAGGTGGCAGACAGGAAGCTGTTGCTGAAGGGGTTTCAGAATTTAGTGTGAAATGGTTGACACTGTGCAAACATGGAGAAAAGAGCTGTAAAGACATAAGGATGTAAGGAAAGTAAGCAATACCAGAAATAGGATACAATGTTAAGACAGTCTCTTTGAAACTGATTACTAAGAGGTTAAAAAGAAAGTTCATGATTTAACACTAATTATTTTACTCAACTAGAAATTTTCTAATATCATTTTCCCAAATTCACATTTTTCATAAGCCTGATTGTTTGAATAAACAAATTTAAATATGCAGATAAACAGTAATCAAATTGAGATATATGTCATATAGTTACTTCTTTCATATAGTTCTAGAACAATATGAAGCTTATTAGTTGCATCTCCTGACATGAGGCAATTCTTTTTATAAGTTATTACTTCTGCCAAATTTAATATGGTAAAATGTGACTTGGATCCAGAAATCTATTCCTCTCAAAAACAAAATCAAGTAAAATTTCTGGAAGTGACATGCTCTTACTAGAGAATCACTTTTCATTGATAATTACTGTGTGAGGCAGGAACAATATTAAGTGTTTTCTATATTTTATCTAATTCTAACAATAGCCCGATGGCAATAAATATTGGTATATTTTTAACTTAGCTCTGTTTGCTTTTCAAGAAATCAATATATTATCAGTACGTTAACAAGAACACCCAAGTATCCCTATGTACTTGTGCTGTCGACATGGAAACAAGACAAAAAGAAAAGATCTAGATCTTCAGAGTAGATTTACCAGAATATTGAACATTGACTTGGGTTCCCTCTGAATTCAAAGTTTTTATTTCTTTGACATGATTAAACAAAATAAAAACAAATTAATCTCAGAAATGAGACTTTCTTTATACCTTGTATTAGTCCTCTCAGATCTCATATTCATATACTTTCATAAGCAATATGAATCGGCATTATAAGTAAAACATTAAATATCAAAACTAATTCTCCAAAATAATACATGATTTGTTAAAGATCAGGCTTCATGTTAACCTCATAGTCATGTGCGTATTTTGAAATTTAATTTATAAACAGACTTTAAAATAAGAAGGTGCAATACCTGAACAGGTGGGGAGAACAGTGTATGAATTTGCATGTGACAAAGGGAAATGAGCAGCACAGGACAAATTTGTAGGATGGCAGATAAATATGAAAACTTTCCACCATTATGATTAACTTCCTGATACCTCCCTGCAGTTCTCCAGACTCCCAGTTCTCTATTGCTGGGACTCTACTCTACACTATAACATCATGTGTCCTCTGTCAGAACAAATGACACATACTCATGTGTCACATACTCATGTGTCACACACTCATGTGTCACAGTGTTTGCTCAATGGTAGCTCACATATACAGTGATAGTTCCATAGGATTATAATGCAGCTGAAACATTCCTATCACTTAGTGATTATTGTGGCCATGATAACTTCATAGCACAATCTGTTACTCATGTGCTTATGTGTTTCCAATGATGCTGGTATAATCAAATGTACTGCACTCCCAGCCAAATAAATGTATGGCAATGAAACACAGAGTGCACAGTATTTGATAAAGATAATAAGGAATTATGACTTATCAATTTACACATTTACTACACAAAAAGTCTTATAATTATTTTAGGGTATATGTGATTGAGCTTTTTTGGCTCAATCTGAGGGGAAAGAAAAAGATACAAGCAGCGCAGAGAAAAGAAGGAGAGAGATATAAGATAAAAAGTTTAATATGGGCCTCTCTCTTATGCTGGCTCTGCTCCCCCATTGCAGATTTCCTTAGATGATCCACGTTCCTGGTTTTTCCAAACTTCTGTGGTCTCCATTGCACCCTTGGTTTCACACTCACAGCTTCACACACTGCCCTCTTGGGGGTACACTGCCTGGCCTCCCAGCCCCTCTGAAATCAGGGTGGAAGCCTTTTCAACCTCAGAACTTGTGTATTCTGCATGTACCTAAAACCAGCACCATGTGGATGATGCTAAGGTCTGCTGCCAGTTGGAGCAGTAGCCAGGCTTCCCTCTCTCTTGGCTATAGGGATTGAGTGCCTGGATCACTGCACACTCTGAACCTGATTGTGAGGACAGATTCTCTATGTTGCCACCATTCTGGAACCTCTTTGGGCCTCTGCTGCAATTCTGGAACATGGTCCTCTCAGGCTTTCTCCTCAAAGCAAAGTCTTTCACTTTTGCAGTTTGGAAGCTACAAGGGTTCGAGAATTGTTGCTTTTTGCAATACCTGCAGGTTATCTTTTCTATTTTTTTTTGTTCCTTCTTAGCAATCGAGGTCTCAGCTCTGTTTTTACAGTCCACAGCTTTACTGAAGTTTCCATTCTGGCCAAACTCACAATCTTTTAAATCACTGTGTTGGGCTCTGTGCTCTTGATTTACGATATAAATCTAGCTAAATGCCCCCAACAATAGGCATGCCACAGCCTCAACATTTGACTCCCTTGAAATTTGTTTTGCTAGATTAATTAGTCCATCATCCTTAATCTTAGTCTCAGGCAAAGTCTCTGGACATGAGCAACGTACAGATAAACCTTCTGCTAAGCCGTAACATACACCAACTGGAATCCAACAACCAATGCAGTTCTTCCCAGCAGAAACCTCCTGAGCCTGGTCTTTCTATCAGGTCTTCTGGTCTCCTGAGCTCTGACCAGAATCTCCCTTACAGAACAGCCTAAGTTGTTCCAGCTCTGTGCATTCAGGCAACACCTCTGAACCTTTCCAAACTCTTCCCACAAGCCATTTCCAAAGGCTCTTGAACCACATGGTCAGGTACAGTCACAGCAATGACCCCACTCCACTGGTACCAAATTCTGTCTTGGTTACTTTTCTCTTATTGCTAAGACAAACACCTCACACCCAAAATTAGGGAAGAAAAGGTTTATTTAGCTTACAGTTTTTGGAGATTTCAGTCCATAAGCAGCTGGCTCCAAGGCAGGGTGGCATGACACTGGGGCAACACTTCAAGGCAGCAGCCAGAGTAAAAGAGAGCAAATGCAAGCCTCTTCTCCACCCCTTATATTGTGTACAGGCCACCCCCCCACACACCTTCAGGGTGGGTGTAGCACTCACAAAATGTCCTTGCCCTCCTTTGCACCAGATGAGGATATTTACAAAGTAAGAACCCTGGCTCCCTGCTGAGTCTCTCAGTTAAACTTCAAAACTGCTCAAGTTAACACAATGTATCGACCATAACAGGCAAAAGAGAGACACCACAACAAGGGCTGTGCTGGTTCTCTGAAGACAAAGGTGAGGTGTAAGCTTAAATGTACTCTGATGGGGGAGGGCACAGGGCTGTTGATGTAGGCTGCTCAGCAAGATTGGCTGAAGGAGGTAAGAACATTCATGGCACATGCTGGCTTTGGCAAAGGCAGCTGGGAAGAAACTACAGGGGTTTCTGGGAAGAAGGAGCTAGACACCATTATAATTCAGCATTTGGGCTGACGCCGTGATGACTGAGCAAGTTTTGGGCTGGGGACCTATCAACATGCCTAAATAGTTTTTTAAGAAGTTTACTGTAAACAATATGTCATGCAATGCCAGCAGCAGCCTCATACCTCTCATGTTTACCATGAATCATGATCACATCATTATCTCTTAAACTTATTATCACTGTTTTGTTCATTGCAAATTCAAGAATAGGCTCTCCACATACACACATACACACACATACACACACCCCCATGTAGCCTAGGTGTGCAATAAGCTATACCATCTGAGTTTGTGTAAGTATACGCTAACAATGTTTACTTGACAAAGCAATTGTCTAATGATGCAATTCTCAATGTCTATCCCTCTTATTAAACAATGCATGATGGTATGCTACACTGATTTGACTGACTACATTTCTCCAAGATTTAAGAATATGATCAAATTTAGAACTGCTTAGCCTAACAGTTTCTACCTAATGCATAAAATAGAGTAAAATGTATCCTTTAAAAATATTCAATAGTGTGCCATTCTTATGCTGAACTACAACCACTATAAATTGCAATTACATTTGAGTGCCTTTAAAAATTGTCCATAATCAATCTTTGAACTACTATGAATTCAATTTAAGTTTATAATGTTTAACTCTTAACTAAACAATGCATAATTAAAATACTCTGGTATTTAAGAAAACTCTAGATTTTGCTTGAAAGCAGCAGCCTAAACTTTGTACAGGGAATATAGAATCAAATGTCAACAAATTTTCATCTCATCTTCCCATAGTCCTATGACATTTTCAAAGTAATACCATAGTAAACATGACTAGAACATGTAAACAAGATAGATATTTTCTTTGATAAGTCTACCTGCAAGGTTAGATTGTACTAAATAAACTACTATTGGAAAACTAGTTATATATACAGATAATTAACTATCATGTAGCTATTAAATGGTTACATATTACATATAACTTACATGGATTACATGGAATAAATTAACATTAGAATTATTTTTCCATATTTTCTACATACAACAGCTAAAGATTACATGTGTATTTCTTATATGTCATACAATCATTTGAGTGCCTGCTACTTTTCAAAAATTTGGGGATGATGGAAAGAGAATAATCAGAATCCATGTCTTCCTTATTACCACTACTATGGTTGATACACTGTGTCAACTTGAGCAGTTTAGAAGTTTAACTAAGAGACTCAGCAGGAAACCTGGGTTCTTACTTGGTAAATATCCTCATCCTGTGCAAAGGAGGGTAAGGACATTTTGTGAGTGTTACACCCACCCTGAAAAGGGGGGCGGTGACCTGTGTACAATTTGAGGGTAGAGGAAAGGCTTGCATTTTGCCCTTTTGCTCTGGCTGCTGCCTTGAAGTGTTCCCCCTGTGCCATGCCACCCTGCCTTGGAGCCAGCTGATTATGGACTGAAATCTCCAAAAACTGTAAGCTAAATAAACCTTTCCTTGCTTCACTTTGGGTATCAGGCATTTTGTCTCAGCAACAAGAGAAAAATAACCAAGACAACCACTTTTCAATACAGGTGGAAGAGAGACAGTTTCTGTGCAGTATTATAAGGCTGTAGTTGTACCATTTGTAGTATATTAATGAAACCACAAGTTACAAAATTCAATGCACCTAGCAGGATGAAGAAAATTTCATGGAAATGGCAGTTTGTGAGTGGTGTGAAGATTCTTTGAGAAGAAAGGAAATAAAAAGGAATCACTGGTAGAGGGCCATCACATGTTATTTTCAGAGCTATGATACAGAAAGCTGTCGCATTTGACATTTTTGGTCACTGATAAATTAGACTAATTAGAAAGGGAGATGAATGATAACCCAGAAGAAAGCAAGGATTCCATACTGACATCCAGCTGTTACGGTTTAGATCAAAATGATCCCCAAATACTAAGGCAAAGAAAAGTTGAACTTTTGAAAGCTGAATGGATCATGGGGGTGCTATCACTGACTTGCTCTTGAAAGGCGGCTTCTAGTCTGAAGAGGCAGGTTATTGAGGGTGTCACCTGGAAAGGTTTACCTCTCTCCATGGCTGTTCTTGTTCTGTTTCTGGATTGCCAGGAAGTGAAAAGATTTTCTCTGTGTTTCCCCTCTGCCACACAGTTGCTTTACCCTGCTGCAGGCTGACCATGAATTGTAACCATGAACCAAAATAAACCTCATTCTTTAAATTATGGGTTTCTAATAGTATCAAAAATCTCTCTTATTCATTTCTTGTTTTGGAAATAACCATCAATAAATGCAGTAAATAATGAAAATAAAGAGGTGGCTTAAACTTAAATTCACATCCATCAGAGATTTAGTTTTTGATTGGGTGGGAGAATGTTTATAGGAAGAACTAATAAAATTAATGAGAATTTACTTGAACATTTAATGTGAAATGACACATAGGAAGTTAAATAAAGGCATGGAAAACACTTTGGCTCAGAAGTAAAACAGACAAGAACAGACTTTACTTACATTTTGGGTTCCATGAGTTTAGACTACTATTTCTTCTATTTCCTCATTAAAATATTTGAAATGCCAAATGAAGCTTACAAAGGCATTGAGAAAATTAGATAGCATAATTTACATGGTACTTATCAAAGAAACTAAGATATTTATGAGTTTCTACAGTATGCTTGCAGTGAAGGAAATAAAACAAGTAAAACAATCTGTGTCTTCAAAGAACTCAGTGAAACAGGAGATAGATGCACTGATAGGAAGTTTAATGTGATACTGTAAATTCAAAGTTAAAGACAAATACAAAGCAGTATGTGAACACAGAAAGCAAGGTGTTGAGCTTATCAGGTTTTATCCCAAAAAGAGGATCAGAAGAAAACAATCTTTGAGTCAATTTTTAAATATAAAAAGTGCTCAATAAAGCACAAAGAAAGGGCTTTTCATAGAGAAAAACCAGCACACATAAAGAGCACTGGAAAAAATAAATGCCTAGATATCTGTTTTCACTTGACTTGCTAAGTTTGTGGCCTAGAGTTTCCAAGAAAAACGAAACCAAAAATCCTGGAAGGACATGAATTTGAGAGGTTTGTGTCTGTCATTCTGAGGAACTGGGGCTTTATCAACTAAACCATAGGAAATTGTTAGTATTCTGTTATACACAATGACATATTACTTCACCATGTAGAAAAATAGATGCACCTTGAAACCATAATGTTAAGTGCAGTAAATTAGACAAACAAGTTTAAATATCAAATGATTTCTCTTATATGAGAAATCCAAATTGTAAGTAAAGTGCAAAATAAAAATAGGTAATAGAAGTCAGGAGATATTTCTCAAAGGGGTGAGGGATTAAAAGATGGAGGAAGCAGAGGAAAGGGGGATAAAAAAATGAAATTAAGATGTGTTATGTACTGTATGAACCCCATACAAGAAATGCAAACATTATGTATTAATTAAAACTAAAAAGTAAATAAAGATATAACATTGAATTCACGACATGGTGATGCGAAGAATCTAGAAGCATGCTATGGTTAGTCCCCAGTAAGGCCCTGATAAAATCATCAAAGGCTGGAGAAAACACAACCCATGTAATGTAGTGCCAGAAAAATTGGCCGGAATACTGCCTGTGGTGATGTGAAAAATAGAAGGTGGTAAGGATTGTTGGATGTGCCAAAGGAGAATTTCAGGAAAAGAATTGAAAATGCCTCTTGTCTGATCAAATAAGGGAAGAACAAAATGACATAAAAATAGAACCATATAGTTTTGAAACAGTTTTGAGAAAATAATGAGATTAATATTTTGAAGTTTGAAAAATAACAAACTTCTTATTTCTATTTTCCGTAAGGTGGTATAATTTGATCAAAGTAATGGTATAGACCAAAGAGTGTTATAGGGTCCTGTTAAGAATTCTGAAAGATGTAAGGTGGTATCAAATAAACACTCATCGACAAGAAAAGTATCGTGAAAACATGCTGACAATACAGGGAGATCATTTGGGACTCACTAGTCCAGTCCAGCTGTTGGATGCAATTCCAGAGAAATCTCATGTGGCACAAAGTGAAAGAACTACTCTGATTTCCTCCTTCAGTTTTTGCGTGATCTGTTATGCAGTAGTAGGTAACTAAGGTGTAGTGGTTGATTGATTGTGTCAACTTGAGACATTTAGAAGATTAACTAAATTGGCTTAGCAATTCTACACCCTAGATGTAGAAGACTCACCCTAGGGTGGCTCATCACCTGGAAGGTATAAAAGGGAAAGAGGAAGAATGAATAAGGACCATTGTTGGAGGAGCTCCAGTCTTTGCCTTCGGCTTGGACACCCTCTCCTGGCTTCCAGCGTAGACTTTTTCGGCTTTGCTGGTGCAGACTTGCACGGGACACTGCGGTGAACCTCAGACCTTGGACTGAATCCTTCTGGCATGCAGACACCCTCTGCACGTTTCCTCATCGGACTCTGTGGCTGACCATCATAAGCCAACCTTGTAATTACTTATACATTCATATATCTCCTGTTATATCTGTTTTGTCTAGTAAAACTCTGACTAATACGTAAGGCAATTCTTTATAACCAAAAGTACGCTCTAAACTTGATTATGTAGACTTATACAATAATTAAAATAATCTGACCCCAGAACTCCCTTTTAGAACTAGAAAAGCACTTTTCTCTTTTTCTTAAACTGTTTGCAGAATACTCTTATTCCTTAAAGATTTACATCAGTGTCAGTCCTTTGGCTTGAGCATTGTAGCTTGAACCCTGCTTGAGAAGAGCAGATGCACAGTCAGTGCCAGAACACAGGACCTGGAAAAAGTAAATGTTACTAATGTACATTCTCCAGTTTTGGGAGAGGCTTTTTTTTCCAACCCAAATACATAGTATACTCAGATTTTCCACCTGAGTTGCCATCACTGTCTCATCAATAATGTGAGCGCTCCACTGAACAGCTGGCCTCCTGCCTTGCTACTAGGTGTTGGATTGAAGCAAGCCCTCCCACTGGAGTGAAGGTTGCCTGGCTCTCTGAAGCCTGCTGCAGGATGTTACTAAGGTGCAGATTTGGAGTCACACAGTCTTTGCAGTCAGCCATCTTGGAAATGCCTCCTATCCTCTGTTGCCAGTCTCCGTGTTATCCCTGCTCATGCATTGTGACCACCACATTTCATGTCAGTTCTCCACACAGCTGTGATGACAACATTCCTGGTTTAGCAGTAGTTTCTCATGCAGCAGAACGGGGGGAGTATATTCCCTCTAGGTATTTAACTATTAAATTTAAGAAGTGTTGCCTTCCATTAAGCCATGCTGATGACAATCTATATCAAAGTTACTTGTTTACCTTTGTAGTACTACTGCTTATGAAGCGAATATGAAAAGTAAGTTGTTTAAAGCTAGAGAGATGTCCTGCCTTAGCAGGGCACTTCTTGAACCAGCCCTTCTCTATCTGGTATTGACAGCACTTCTAGACTCCTCTTAGTACATGGTGAGGACCTGCCTGGGTACCCATAATATTTAGTTATAATGCTGAACCTAGGCTGTGCCATTTCACCCTCTCAATAATAAGCAAATATTATTGAAAATTAAAAGGTAACAAATTGGAGTCTTATTTTTCCCAGGTGACACATTGGTATAGTACATGAAAATTTGCTCTTCCTAAACAATACTTGTATTCCACATGAGAAGAATGGAGATAGTATGGTTAGTGCAAAGGAAATAAGAAGTGACAAAAAATTATTTCTAGGAAATGGGCTGTCTGTATCAAAATTGATTCATTACTTTATAAGACCTAGAGAAAGAATGAAGTTCCACTCAAGGTTTTTATGTTTTATATGGGCTTAAAATTTCCTATCTATGACCAAAATACAAGTGAAAGAGATTCTTAAAGGATATTTTAAAGATGGAAAAGAGGCTGTAAGGATTTTCTGTCATAAAACCCAGAAGTCTACTGTTTCTGAACTGTCAATCTCCTATCTTCTAAAACATTTTGGCAGCTATTTCCTTTTGGGGTTGTCAAATGTGTCATTGATAATAGGTTCGCATCATAGAGGGGAGAAGGGATATTAAAAACTTAATTCTCGGCACTTGTCAGTTTGGGTCTCACCAACAGTTGAATGCAGTAGCTCTTCTAATCCCTCTGAAGATGTAACTCAGTGTCTTGTAAGGTGATTGTGTATATGAAAGACAAATAGAATGAGTCTTTATTGAATGTTAGCTATGTGCTTGTTACTTCCATATTTCAAATTCTCCACAATCCTATGGACCGAAATCACTATTTTCGTTTCAAACCTAAGTCCCTAGAAGGTTAAATACATTTTCAAAAAGTCCCATTCTATTAGTGTTTTCTGGGATGGGTGCTTAGTTCAACCTAATCCAAGAGTCTATTATCACTAAATCATGCTATCTAGTACATATTGGGGCACATGTTTCTGGGGAGACAGCATTAGCGTACTGTGCTTCTTTGTAAGATCACAGGTAAATAACAACTGATAATCAGGATTATCAGAAAATGGAGTGCTGGCCAGATCCCTAAAAGATGATATTACGTTATAAAATATAGAGCACTCTAATTGTTTGGGTTATCACAAGCAGGACTACTGCTGCCAGCAAGAGTATCATTGTATCCTCAACGAAAAATTATGTTTTAAAAATGTGATGTGTTTATTGTAAAGCCCTTGGGCATATGTACAAGAACACAAACAGCATTTACATATCTATTATCTATTAACTGACACTGCATTTGCCAGGCATTTGACACAATTTAGTAAATGCCTGACTGAACAGATGGGTCTTATAAGGATCCCTCAGGGCATGTCTACATTAACTATGCCAAGGGGGGTTAATGCACCCATTTGGCATCTGTGTGCCTTTTCCCGGCAGCATGAACACTACTGCTTTGCATGGCTGCAAATGGGTCTATTTTTGTCCCAGAGGAAGAAGTTTAAATGGATTGTGCTATTTCCAGTTTGTTTCATTTTTGCCTTTTATTGGAAACATTTCCCTATTAATAGTGGTTTACATCCTGTGATTGTTTCTTGCGTTCATTTACTTGAAACTGACCTATGCAAATTTGGCTTACTTGAGGCATCAAGGAAATATAATAGTTTATATAAAACACACAATCTTCCAATTTTATGCCTTAGTTTGTATAGTTTCTAGTGGCAGGCTATGGTAGCTAGACAAGGAGCAGAACAAAAGACTCACATCTTATTAGGAATATCAAAGAATTTAACATTTTAGTATTTGACCAAAAATCATGTATGTTTCACTAGACTATTTCCTAACTTCTGAAATGACAACACAATACCAGACATACACATTTAAGTCAAGTCCATATTATAGACTCTGTTTGAACTCTGGTGGATGTACACACGTCTCCCTTGGAAATGACTATTCAGCATGGTGAAACATTTTGGGTTGGCCAAGCATTCAAGTCTTTCTTTTAAACTTCTTTATAAACGATAAAGTTCAGAATATGATCTGACATAATGGATGTCTTAGCACTTTGTTTGCAACAGAGATAAAGGTGCATCATGAAACTCACTGTGGGTAGGTATAAGTATTGGGCTTAGTCATAGGCAACACAAGCGGACTTTATGTATTGAATTTTGCACTGACGTTTAGCTGTCAAAATGCTTGGAAAAACAGGTCCCCTGCTGTCA
>RJWT010008199.1:0-26600 GCA_004365215.1 Cuniculus paca
TTTCACTTTTTTCACAAATTAAGATTCTTGGACTTTCCCTCTACTTTATTGCATCCTGATATCCCACTTAGGGTCCAGGAAACTATTTTTATAACAATTTCCTCTCTATCCCAGTGGTTTTTTTTTTT
Source organism: Cuniculus paca (assembly GCA_004365215.1). Lineage (NCBI taxonomy): Eukaryota > Metazoa > Chordata > Mammalia > Rodentia > Cuniculidae > Cuniculus > Cuniculus paca. The sequence goes on from RJWT010008199.1 coordinate 129, forward strand.
CCTGTGCTTATGATAATAAGGTTATGAAACAAGATTCTTTGTTTCAGAAGACTTAGGTTTCTCAGATCATTTTTATCTTGATTCTTAAGTCCTGCAGAAAAAATAATAATTCTTCAAATGTTTTTCTGCAAGGACCTATTGTAGGATCTAGGTCATGTGCTTTCTGTTAATTTAATATTGGGATGAAGTTTGAAAAAGAAAGTTAAATTATAGAACTGAAGAATTAGCATCACATTTAAAACCTTACTCTCAAATAAGTCTTCAACAAATATTTTTATGTTTGTAAGAAAAATTTTGTATTCCCCTGATTTGGGTTTAATTTTCTAACAAGTATGTTTAATGTAACAAATTTGGACTTGTGGCTACACATTCATATTTTTAAAGGCTTAAAGGAGGAGACAGCAATGCCAGCCTATTGTAGAATATTCTAGAGGTGCATACTGAACATTGTGAATACTAGCTAAACATGAGGTGGACACATGGAAAGTAGCCAATATCCAGTATTGTAAAACATAGCAAATGACAAAACCAAGAGAACCATAAATATAAACAAGAGTTTCTCATGAAAGTTACAAAAGATTTTAATATACCTGAGGTATATTACTTTGGAATGCTCAAGAGTAGCGTGCATGTAAAGGCAAATGTTGGGAGAAGAATCCTCTTGAAAAAAATAAAATGGTTTTTTTGGAGGTAGCAACATGGCAACAGCAAAACAAAATCTCTTTTCTAAACTGTACTCAGCTCAATTAGTGGGATGGCATAACTTTGAACACAGAGCTGGGCTGGGAGACGAGTAAGAAGGTTATTAATGGAAGGACACTGGGTGACATGGGCTATTTCAGACTGCTTCTGACGGTATGGTGTGTACCTTGGGCCAATGCTGGGATAACTACAATTTTGAGGAGAGGAGAAATGGTTTAGGAGTGTTCGCTTCTGTTATACCCTCCCAAATAACCCTAAAGACTCAATTACTCTGCAGCCCCTCATTCTATGCCACATAATATTTCACAGATAAAACAAGTTCTTATCAAAGGCACGAACACCAGTTGCTTCTACCTGTCCAAGAAGAGTGCACCTGAATGTGCTTAATCATGAAGCACTTCAGGTTGCTTGCCATATTAATTCTCAGGAAGAAGGCTCTTTGTTTCAATTACAGTCTGTTGCACTTGCCAAAGTACTAAGGCCAAAGTGAGCAGCACTCTGCCAGGAATGATTTGATTTGGTCAGGATCTGTGGGAGGTGGGCTGGTCCAAAACAAGCAACAGGCCAAAATTGGTTAAACGAAATTAAACCTTAAGTGCAGTCATATTTTTCTGTGTAAACAAATATCCAAATAGAATGATAGCTATCCTATTTCTGCAAACTAATATGTTGCTAATAGTTAATGAAACAGTTTCCAAATGAGCATAAGCAAGCTCTCTGTAGAAACCCCATCTCAGTCAGAAAAGACAAAATGTTCGTGCTAAAATAGATTTTTATACCTTTGGAAGGAAAGCATATTTTAAAACATTATCCTGCTTTGAAAAATAAAATGTATTATACTCATTTCCAAATTTAGACTACCTCTGTTTAGGGAGAAGACAATCCTTTAAAATAGCAATTGTTTCTGGAGAACACACATATTTAATTTATACCCTTTCAATCAGTTGCAAACAAAGAAACAAAAACTTTCCCCAAAGTATTTGTACAGAATATATCTTTAAAAATTATAGGTAATGAGCCAGAAGTTTTGGTGCACTCATTTAATCCCAGCACTCAGGAGGCTGAGACAGGAGCACTGCTGTGAGCTCAAGGCCAGCCTGGGCTACACAGTGAGTTCAAGGCCAGCCTGCACTACATAAAAATACCTGGTCTTAAAAAAAAAAAAAGAAATCATTGATAATGAATCTCTACAAAACATTGTTATTCAGACTGTGAATATAATGCCTTACAATTTACAAACAAAATACAGTATAGTTGTCCAAAACTCCTTGGCTTAATTGTGTAAAGAACTAGCAAAGGAAATGTAAGCTGAATGGGGTTTTAATGTCTTCATATTTAATCTTCTAATGGCAGCATTTCAAAAGAAAAATATAGCAAAAATACACAGTACAAGTCCACTTAAACTCACTCAACACTTTACAGACTGTAAAAATTAAACTATATTATGTATATGTATTATGCACAGCAAAGTCAAAAGCATCAGCAAACTGACACAATAATACAATAAACTACGTTGAAAACATTTATGCCTAGATAAGAGCTCTGGACAAGCTCCATACTCCAACTATTTAGTATCTCGAATATATTTAGTAGAAAGTTACTCAAAAACGCCTGTCACTTAGGCACTTCTAGAGAAAGAGCTATTGGCTTGATAGGTTCTTTTGGTTTAAAAGAAGGCTTTTATGAGATAATATAAATACTGATTTCACTAAAAAATTCAAAACGTTCATGAATTTGTGTATATAATATCAATCTTCCTATTTCTTCATTGGGTTAGATTTCAATAGGAAGCTAAATACTGAACATTTTTCAGGAAAATCTCTAATACCTCTTTTTCTACAATAAGATTTTGCAGAGAGTTACTTTTTTCTTCTAGAAAACCTGATGCTTTTGAGAAAACAAATGGCAAGTCAAAGAATAGAGACCCAAGTTTTAATGTACTTCATGATTCCTATGAAACTAAACATTCACTTATCCATTGAAAAGACTACTTTTCAAATTAGGCATCCAATGGCCATTAAGTTGACAACTCACTAGTATACTAGGAGAAAGAACGAGTTGACACAATAGAAGACAGCTTATGCCCTTGAAAGGAGCTCATATTCTAAAGAAAATCCAAAGAGGAGTATGAATAAGTACATGCAGGTATACTAACACTCACATAGAAACACACAAACATTAAGCTCAATATTTTTATGAACAGTATGTTAGGCTTAATTTGACAAATAATGTTTTTACCTTAAGCCCACATACTAAAAGTGTATGCTTTTCTTGCTGCTATAATTTGGTTACTTTTCAAAAGTTTTGTCTTATAGGTGGTTAGGCAGTAATCTTACACCAAAACAATGAAAATAAATTGCAACCTAAGCACCAGTTTGAAAGAAGATGAATAACTTGGAGGAAGTAGTAAAACTGAACTCCACAAAGAGCCTCTGGGGGAATAGTTATACCACATCTGTAGTTTAGCAAAACAGGGGTCCCTTCTAAAAAAGAATTGTCATAAGTAATTGAAATTTGGGAGTGGAGTATTTCCTAAATAATGAAAGTCCATGACAAGCCAATTTATTGTCAGGTAAATAAAAATGTAAGTTAGGTCAAGCAAATCTCTATGTACAGTATACCACACACATACACACACACACACAAACACACAAAGAAGATTGCATAAATAAGGACAAATACATTTACAGATAAGTATTCTTGTCTTAGAAAAGAAATTGGGCCTGGGAGAATTTCTTTTATACTTAGGATTTTTCACAGTAATAGTGTCTTTTGCCCTTTACAGACATATGAGACAGAACACATACTAGCACATTACTCACTGCCCTGTTCAACCAACTTATATGAAGATAGGAAACATGTTTCACAGAGAAAAAAGAATTCTTGTACATTGTTCATTAGAATGTAAATTAGAACAACATTATGGAAAATTTTCAAAGCACCTCCAAAAACAAAACAGAATTGTCAAATAATCCAGCAATTCCATTTCTGGGTTTTTATCAGAAAGAGCTGAGATTAGCATGTCGAAAAGATGTCTGCATGCCCATGTTCCTTGCACACTATTCGCAACAACCAGCATATGGAATCAATCTATGTTTCCCTCAATGGATTGAAGAATAATGAAAATGTGACATACATATATATATATATACACACAGGATCCTATTTGGCCTTGAAAAGATATAAACTCACTCATTTGTGACAATATTGATGGAATAGGAGAACATTATGTTAAGTGAAATATACCAGGTACAGAAAGACAAATAACTGCATGCTCTCACTTATGTGTGAAATCTAAAAAACACCACTTATAGAAACAGAGTGGAATGGCGGTTACCAGACCATGAGAGGTGAAAGTAACAGCGAAATGATAGCCAAGAATTACAGAGCACAAGTAGACGGGAGAAATGGGTGTTTTAAAAAAACTGAGTTCTATCAGAGCATGGTAATATAGTTAATAAAAGTTATACATTGTAAATTTCAAATATTCGCAGTATTAAAATTTAAAGAGCATTTGAGGTGATAGATATGATAATTATATTGATTTCCTTACTTCACACTACATTCCTAACATCGTTTTGTACCAATAAATATAAATAACTACAATTTGTCAGTTTACAGTAAAATATCCCATCTATAAATATATAAAATATGCATTTGGATGACTTTAAAATTAACTTTAATTAGGCCAAATACATGCTAGATATCAGAAGCCTATTTATATGAGGATAAATGTCATACTAAATCTATTTCTGATAATTAAATTCCAGAATTCATTTCTGAGCATTAAAGAAAGTTATGGAAGGCTACAATTGCCTTCTTGAACATAAAAGTTAGAAATATCCCCTTCAGACAGGCTGACCATCACTTAATTTTCGTTTATTGAATTTATCAACATTATTCATGAATTTGGATTTAATTTCCACCTGGACTACTTCTAAACGTTGTAATTGTTACATGTCAAATGCTTAGAACAAGTTTTCTTTTCCTAAGTCACAACAGGCATAAAAATTCCATTAAATTCGTCCTATTCTCAAATTTTACATACCTGTTTCTATACATTTGCATGAAACACTAAGAATACAGTCCTCATGTTTGTGCTCAAATAAAATCCTTTTATTCCTTAATTTCCTAGTTCATAAAATTAAAATACTAAAATTAGTGTTTAATCCTAGTGTTATAACATTTTAGCTTTAATTGATGGTTTTCAGGAAGATATACAGAGAATTACCATAAATATAAATGCTTTGTAATTCTTTTCCATTTTAAATACTTGGAAAATCCCTTAGGGATGGTCAAATAGTTTTCACCTACTTGCTGTCTTCTTCACCATATTTTTTCGTTCATGGTAAGGCTTATTTTGACTACTTCGGCTCTGAGTATTTCCCTCCTGTATTCATTAATCACATCTCTTCCTTCCCTTATTAAATTCGTGGACTTATGAGGTTTCTTTAGTTTGCTTTATTTTGATTCCATGGCCCACTGCTTTGTTTTCCTCAAAAGGTTTACATCTTGGAGTGAAGAAACTGTGATTATTTTAACATATAACCTTAAAAAAAAAGCTGGTATACTAACTATACCCTTAGATCTTAAATTATTCCCACTAGAATGACTTTTTCATTTCAATGAATTATGTACCTTTTACAATAAGTTAGAGGAAAATTGTCTTAAACTGACTCTTGGTCTTAAATTGACACATGGTATTTAAAGGCAACCAACACTACACATGTGACACAAATTAAAAACAGAGGCGTGGGATTTTTTCATCCATTAACAATCTATACAGCTTCTCATCAAAATCAAGTTAAAAAACAGAAATTAGTATAACTGAATTAGTGATAGAAGCCAGGCAGCTATTCTGTTAAATTTTTCTCAGTAACAGAGGATCTACATACCCATTCTAAGAATAAAAAACATTTAACTAACCTGATCTTGTGTTCCACCAGTTCAATTTATTTAAAAACTTGAATGTCAGTCCCTATGTAATAAGTATGAAATTTGAGTTCTTTACAATAATTCTTGATTTAGACTCTGTTATATATAGGTAAAGCAAACTGAAGTAGTCTAATCAACTTTCCTTAGAATGGTAATTTTATCAGACATCTATATGAAAAGGTATCAATTAGGAGTTCATTTATGAGAATAGGCATGACTTTTAGGGAAACAGAAAATGTTATAAGAGATTTGGAGAATGGTGGAAGAACTAGTGAGATTGAAATTGAAAAATCATTAACATAAAGAGTAAGATAAAGGAAAAATAGAACACCATCTTTGGAATTAATTGACTATATTGCCAAAAAGTAATGTGATTTTGCTCCCTGTTTTGCATATATAACATAACATTATATGCATATCACATTTTAATATCAAATTAGCCTTCAAGATCATTTAAAAATCAATTGGGTTTCATTTTGTAAATTTCTAAGGATTCCAAATTGGTCTTGGCATTATCTACCAGTAGGTAAAGCTCCTACAACTAATTCTATTTTTTTAATGTCTGCCTGCCTAATCTTTCTTCCAAGCTTGTAAAACTACCCGAAATAAATAAATTACTTCAATTTCCACAGAAAACAGCACTGGGGATAGTTTTTAGGTTTTTATGTGCTGTTTCATACACTTTACCTGATTCTTGAGATCCAGTTTGGGACATGGTCGACCTCCATTGTAAGGTTTTTCTTTTAGCCATTTGGATCGAATTCTCACTCCAATTCCACAAGATGAACTGCAAGATCCCCAGCTAGACCAGTCACTTAATTTGCAATCAAATGGACAGGGGATAACACACTCTTCTTGAATATAACCTGAGAGAAAAAAAATTAAGAGAAGAAAGGAATGTCTGATCAAAATATACTAATCAGATTCACTTTTTATTTCCATTTTCACTACTCAAATTTTGGAACAATTACTGGCACAATGGTTCCAATCATTTTTTCACAGAAAAACAAACCAAAGCTTTAGGAGACCGATAAATATGATTACATTTGCATTCAAATTTGTACAATTCTGTTTAATTCATTTGAGTCACAAAGTAATTATGAGATAGAAGAAACAATAAAACTTTCAGTTAGTTCTGGTTTCTGATACAAAAGAATGAAGAAGTTCAGGGTTACCGATGGGACCATTTTCCCTCACTGGGCATGTTACATCCATCCTACTTACAACTCACCACCTTGAACTTGGAGAATAACAGGGTTAATCTTTCTTATGTTTATGATTTGCAAGCCTTTTGCTAATACAGATGCTGATTCTCACTTACACATAGTATGACTTGGTCATGTGAAAAGGATGAAGAACAGACCACTAACTAGGAAAAGCAGAACATTACTGAAAGAAGAATATGGAGGAATAGTAAACAATTGTATCACAGGAGATTGCATTGGAATCAAGAGATATGAGTTGAAGGATAGTTTTAGAAATTCTAGCTTTATTCCTGTCTTCAGCCCACTTCTTGCTGCAGGTTCTACTGAATGATCTCATTGTTTTAACTGTCACCTCTACTAAACACTAACAGATCTGCCTACCCCATGGTGATCTTTCTACAGAATTCTACACTTCCTACTGAGCCACTCTAATTAGATGCCCAATTACACCAACTTCATCATGTCTAAAACTGATGTTATCAACTTCTTCCTAAAACATTCTAATTCTCTTGTATTCTTCATCTCAATTAACTGCATCATCTGAATCCTGTATTGTTGAGTGTGAGCAGGAACTGTGATCGGATGTCATTCTGATAATTAGTTTATGCTGCATGGCAAATATGAAGGAAATTTAGAGACATAATTAACATGGCAAAGAAGTTGATCAATAGGAGTTAATCAAAAGGGAAATTATCTTTGGTGTGCCCGACTTAATCAAGTGTAATGCCTTGAAAGATGAACTAGGCCTATTCTGTAGTGGTTATCTTACTGACCATGAAGAAGTCAACAGCCACACTGTGACATGCCAAAAAAAGTCATATTATTTTGAGTTTTCTTTCATTATTTTACATATTGATTATACATATGATAAATTCTTATGTTAAAACAAATATGTTCCTGAACTCTGCAATTCTTTTGCCAGTCCCTCATTCAAGATTTCACCATTGCTGGTCCAGAATAATGTAAAATTCTCTCTACTCAGTTTGCTTTTCTCCTAATTGTTCTCTTTTGGTAACCATCAACCATTCTGAGGAAAAAGCTACTTTTCAAAATAGATGAAAACTCACATTACTCCTCTCTTTAAGTCTTTGACTATTCTCCACTGACTTGAAAATAAAACACCATCCCACCATGCAAAAACAAAGAAAAGAAAACAAAAAACAAACTTTGATGAGAGGTATAGTCTAAACAATGCTTTTCAACTCTGGCTGTAAAATATAACTTCATCGCCGAGACAAAAAAAGGACAGTTCAACCAGAAGCTCAAAGGATAGCACCCAGATACTGTCAATAAAACTCCTCAGGTGATCTCCATTGCACTTTCAATGCTAGAAGCTTCTCTTTCTTTACTCTCTTGCATACTGAATTCTACCTATATAGTCTACTCCATTTTTTCCAGTCATAGTTACTCACTTTGCTCATGGATATTAAATTCTTTCCCTGACTATTCTTGTCTATAAGTTTTGCCTATATAGTGCCTACCTTGTTCCAGTGCCTTTCCTTAAGGTCAGATTGGTAAAACCTGAGACCTTGGCCAATCCAGTAGTCTATTAAACTGGCTTTATGTGTGCTTAAAGCAGGACTCTGAAGCTGAGAAGACAATGCTAATTCCACACTGGTGGCGCTTTAATGTCTACTCTTTTATCTTCAACAAAGTTCTCTCACTGCGTGGTCATTCTTTGAATTTTCTTCTCATTCTATGGAAATCTCATCAAAATCTTCTCCACCTTTAAATTTCAGAGACCTTACCTCTTCCATTCCAGAAGAAAAATGGACTAGAATGCTTTCGATTTCCTATGACTATATATCTATATGTATCCCTAATTTTTCTTCTTTCTTCATATTAAAATGGATGGGCATCTGTTTTCCGATATATGACACATTCTTCATTTCTACAGTCCATGTCTTCATGTCTCTGGGCTTTTTCACAACGTTTCCTTGGTTGTTTCTCTCCCCTCTCCTTCCTTCTCCTCTCTCTCTGTTTTAATTTTAAATTTACATTTACTTAGGTTAGTTTTAGAATTATTTTAAATCCTAAAAATGAAACTGTGCTCAAATAATGAAAGCATAAAACTAGAAATAAAACAGGGAAATATTTTAAAAATACTGACCAAGCTAAAATTTGGTAGAATCATGCGAGTTAAAATGACAATCATGTCTTCATTTCATACTATTTAAAGATTTGGTATTCTAATTTATACAATTATACTATCAAAATTTATTTGTTATTCTATCAATTTAATGAAAATGAACCATACTACAAAGTTTCATATTTGTTTTTTTTAAAGAGTTATATTTGTTTTAAAGAGATGGGAAAATAATTGGGATGGTGTTTTAGCAAGTCAATTTGAGATGCTAGATCAGTACTTTCCCATTGTTTCTAATAAAGCAACTGAAGTGTTAAACATTTATTTAAAATCTCAATTCATTCACATGTGAAAATACAAACAATAGGGTTGGCAGTTGGGCTTGGTAAATTTATATTTCAGCTATAAAATACCACTTATGATAGCAGCTGCATGCTCTCCAGGATGGTTCCAATCCTGTCTAGGTCTCTGTGAGATCAGAGAGGGGAGCACTGAAAAGGGCCTATCTTATTGCCACTTCTTTTTAAAATTCTTAATATATTTCAGGTGTGGATAAATTAGTTGCTTAAGCAAGAAATAGTTTGTTTCTTTCATTCATTCATGCATTCATTCAGTGGTGCTGGGATTGAACCTAGAGTGTATGCACTATAGACAAATGCTCTACCACTGAGCCACATGCCAGGCCCCAAAGCTTTATTTTATAGACTTATCAGAAGTAGAAAGGGAACTGAAATTCTTGAGATAGCCAGTTAACTATCCAGTAGAAAACAAATCATAAACAGTATGTGGTGGCCCATGCCTGTAATTCAAGCACTTGACAGGTTGAGGCAGGAGGATTGCCATGAGTTCAAGGCCATCATGGGTTACACAGTGAGATCAAAGCCACCTTAAAATACATGGTGAGACATTGAAAAAACAAAAACAAACACACACAATAAATTATTATGGTCCTAGAATATTCTTTTTAGTTCTGGATTGACAAAGTATAGAATTAATTTGCCCTTGAAGTAATTCATATTTTAGAAGAAAATAGTCTTATTAATGAAAAAATTCTTGTATATAATCAAGTACTTAAATTATGTGACACAAATAATATACAGAAATTCTATGATAATTTGAGATCACATGAATGGATTCTAGCTTCAATGTTCTAAGAAAGTTTTGTGAAAAATATTTATTGTGCCATATACAAGTTTGTATACTTGATCTTAGCCAAAAGGCTCAAAAGCAATTACAGGTTTTAGACTAATTTGCTGGGTCTGTCTCACTTGCTCTAACTAAATGCCTCAGTGTCAATTTAATATAACAACCTAAACAACAGATCTTTTAAATTGAATCATCTAGGCAATTTTTACTCAAGAAGGTAGCCGCAGTTGGTCATACAGACAGACTTTCAACATTTACTCGCTGTACCAGTTTCCTGCAGACAAAGATTATTTTTTCCTAGAAGACATTGAGGATATTAGACACAGAATAATCACAATGTTAGGACTACTTGCAATAATGAGAGAAACCACTTTGTATATAGTGGTTTCTCTCATTACTGCAAGTAGGTGCTGTTAAAATTAAAGCAACTGAATGGTTAACCACATCATAAACTTGGCATTTACAGCAGTACGAAGATATACAAATTGTTGACAATATTGATGAGCAATTTCTAGAACTGAGGCTTGTAAGGCTTATATGAAGTCCTCTCATTACATCATCTTGCCTTGAGAGAGTTTTACTTAAAACTACACCATTTACAGTACTCTGCACTCAGAGTTTAACTTGAAATCATCAGGGTATTCCTCAAGTATTTTAGCATATTACTCTAATATTTGAAGATGGAAACATAGGGTGTACTTTCCTGCCCCTTGAAGTTACTGAGGGTTTAAAATTTCCTTTAGTAAATGAAATATGAGTAGAAGTAAAATATATCAATTCCAGGTGGAAAGCTTAAGAGCTGGATCATAATTTGCTATAGTCTTTCTTTATGCCACCTGGATCATTAATGTACTAAATAACAGCTTCCCTATCCACCAGCGTTTGGGGGTCAAGGTGACATGAAGCAGAGCCTCCAGCCAACACAAGATGGACAAGGACCATAAGTGCCCCCTTGACTTCCAGCCAAGGAAATTTTGAAGTTGTCTGTTTCATTTTTACCTGCAAAATCTCTTAGCCCATCCTGATGGACTGATCTTTCATAGAAAATTTACCTTTAGAAGATGAAATAAACAGCATTATGGAATATTTAGAATATTTTGAGGATCTATACAGTGTCCTAAGAAAATCAAACAATGCAAATCAGCAGTTAACAAAGTCTGAATATCAGCATTGTCAAATGAGAATGTGACTTTGCAAAAGTTGAGCCTATGTATATATACTGCAGGGACATTTATAATTTATTATTAAAAACAAACTGGCAATATGGATAATAAATCAAGGTCTAACCTTATGTGATCTGGGATAAAATATTAAATCTCAATAGTTGAATTTCCTCCCACTAAAATAAAAATATAACAATACTCCTCCTTTGTAATTCTCCATAATGCTGCAAGGTCAAAAGATACAATAAGTAAAAGATTGTAGAAAAAATTAACATACATTAAAAATGACCTACTAATATCTTACCAATAGTAAAAGCTATAGAGAAAAGTAGAAGTGTTCTTTCCTTATCATGTTTCTTGGGCTAGAGATTGATAGAGAATATAATTCTGTAAAGACACTTTAGCAGAGAAATTATAGGGTAATAATTTTCAAATTTGGAAGTCATTTCTCTTTCCAGATCATTTCCATGTAAATTAAAGGCTAGGATAACACTGACAAAATGAGTGATTCTGTATTGTGTCAGTAAATCAGTTGTTTGAGTCTATCTCTATCTTTCCAAGTCTCCTGCCACCAGCTAAGGCCAGACCCATTTTCTCTCTCATTATCTCTCACTTGGACTATTACCATAGCCTCTTAACTGGACTCCAGAGCTTGAATGTCTTCTTTCTAATCCATCCCGTGTCTGGTCAGCTGCCATATTAATATCCCTAAAGCAAAACTGTAAGTATTTCATGGCTTCCCTTAAAATAACCTTTACAGCATGGCAGAATTTGATTAATGGAGAAGCATAAAGAAAGCAAGGGGAGAGAACAGAAAGCAGGGGAGAGAATACATGTTAAATGAAAACTGAAGTTAACCCACAATGTTCCCCAAGACAACAGAGAAGCCTTCTGGACAATGAGTGTAAGGACAAGTATAAATTTGGTTAAGACAGTGTGAGTTTACATGAGAAGGTCATATTTGGAGGGCTTTGAAAATTGATTAAGAATGCTTATATTAGTTTGGGTGTTGCTATGGTTGGGGTCTAAAAAGTTCCTTGAAAGGTCCAGCATTGTGATGGCTTGGTTGCTAGCTAGTGGGTTTTAGGAAAGTGAATGATGATGGCTCTAATTTCATCAAGTAGATCAATCCTTCCTTCGGTGTTCTTGTCCCCCTGAATGGGCTTATTAGGCCAATCTGGTTTAATGGTGTCACTGGGACCATGGGTCTGAAGGGCATATTTAGTCATTGACCCCTTTCTCTCTGGCTCTTTCTCTTTCCCTCTCTGCAGCCTGGTCATTCCCTGCCACACCCTTTCTCTATGATGTTCACCATAGGCCCAAAATAATAGAGCCAACGGCATGCAACAATGGATGCAGGAGCATCCAGAATGGATGGAAATTGCTAAAAACATGAACACAAATAAATCTTCCCTCCTTTAAGCAGGTTTTTGTTGGTATTTTCCTCATTGGTACTGGAAATTGAGTCCAGGGCCTTCTCACTGAGCTGCATATCTGCCTTTTTATTTTTATTTTTTATTTATTTTTTAGTTTGAGACAGGGCTATAGTAAGTGGTTAAGTTCTCCAACCTGAGCTCAAACTTGTAATTTTCCTCCCTCAGCTCCTATAAATGCTGAGATCAAAGGCTTGCATCACATGTCTAGCTTCTTTAAACTGTTTAAGTCAACTATTTTGTCACAGAAACAGAAAGCTAACACAGGTGTGTTATTAGATGGAAGAAGAGATAACATTAGCTCAGAGAAACTGGTTGAAAGATTACTGGAAACTCCAAAAGTGAAGTGATAAATGTCTAGTCTTTAAGCTAAAAGACCACCGTAGGTAATAACATAGACACACGTGCCGTTAGAAAACAATATAATGAAAGATGATAGAATGTCCTTAGAATTAACTAGCTGTGACATGTAAACACATGACATGTAAACACATGACTAATGTGCTATCCACATAGAAAGAAGAGCATCTTCAAAATGACTGATGATTCTGTCCCTTCAGCAGCAGCTTCATTTCCCAAATGCTAAGACAGGTCTAACATAACTAATCCCAACGCCTCTATACATCTTACAGGATCCAGAAATATATATGCTTAGAAGATGACAAGCATTTCCGTTCATTTTACTTCATCCCCTTGGTCCCAAAGGGATCTCACTTGAATCCAGTCATTATATTTGGCTACTACCATAAATTTATTTATTGTCTACTTGCTTATTTGTTTACATATTAATTTTAATGCCCAGAATTCAATACTGAGTGATTTCACATGAAAATAAGAAACTTCTACTTCTCTTGAAAATGTGAATACTCTCAGGACATCTGGGATTTTTACCATAGAAACCATCAGCTGGAACTGAATAGCAGGGCCTCTTCAAACAAAAGAAGACTATGTGCCTTCATACTCCTCTACAGTTCCTAAATTTATGATACCTTCTTTGACTCAAACAAAGCAAAACAGTTTTCACAAGTTCCATATAAAAGCAGACAAAGGTGAGGCTGCTGCTATGATGGAGAAAGTGGAAGACACAGAGACCCCTTTTCATGGTTCGCCACAATGATCACATGAAGGGATCCATGAAGAATCAGCTAGAATCCCCTATCTAGGCTGAAATCCTCAAGAGGAACCAGATTTTATGCTCCAACATTGGGTGTGTGAGCTCTGATGATCATATAATGGTGTTCTTGTTTTAAACTCAAATTGATAAATTCAAATTCAGGTGCAATTGTTTGGAAGTGGAAAAACATTTAGTGTAATTTCCTGAAGTACTGGTTTCTGAGAATAGAGTAACATCAGCTGCCATCAGATTTTGCATACTACCTCTCCAGCTTTGAAACCTAATTCCTACAGGTGGCAGTGAGATATCATGAGTACTTGAAGTAGCATGAGCATATAGGGCAAGGTGGATGGAAACATTCTTTACCCTGAGCCAAGCTCCTCCAAATACTCTATAGCATAGAACAATGGTCATCATGTGTAAGGTGTGCACGTAAAAAACTTAAGGGATGAGAGTCTGTTTATTTTTCCATTTGCTGGACTGTTTAGTCATCCCGACCTTGATTTGTATGCAGGAACAATGAAACAAGTTGTCGTATATTCTGAATTATGGATTATATAATGGAGAAAATTTATTTCGGAAATTTTGCTTTTGCAAAAGAACTGAACCTTTCATTGAGCTAAAGCAGAAATCAATGTACTGGAATGAATTCACAGTACATTAACTCCTTGCAAGTTACTGTAAAAACCTTTGAATTTTTGCCAAGGTGTAAAATTAAATATGACTCATAGTGTTAATTTATATAACATACTGGTAATGGTGAATTTGTTTCACTTACCAATAAATTTGTCTCCTAATGGATTGTGCATTGCCTAATTTAGAGATGCACACTTAGTCTTCAATTGACAATTGGATATCCTATATGTACTACTACTTAATGATACTTAAAGGTGTACTTACTAAAACCAAAAAAGTAGAGACATATACATGTATTTATCTAAAATTGATTTAATTTTATTCTCTAAGGAAATTTAAATGGCCAGTAATCTTCTGGCTTTATTAATGTAAGTGTCAAGGGACTATAGATAATCCCAATTCACACAGAGAGCCTTTTCAATCAGGAAAAAGTATTAAGAGCGACCAGCAATATTCTTCTGAAGAAAAAAAAAAAAACTAAAAAGGAACAGAAGAGTATATTAGTTTTGTAGGGCTGTCATAACAAATGAACAGAAACTTGGAAGCATCAAACAAAGAGAACTACTCTCTCAGTTTTGGCATGATGTCTTGTGAATTCATTCTGGTACACTCCAGAAGTCTGCAATTAAGGTGACAGCAGACTGTGCCTCCTTTGAGTACAGAAGTTCCACCCTTGCCCTTTTCAGTTTCTACTGGCCCCTGGTAATCCTAGGCTTGTGGCAACATATGCTAACGTCTGCCTTTCATGTCTTCACATGCTTGCGTTCTCTTTGTCTATGTCTTAAATCTCTCTCTCTCCTTTCTCTTATATGGACACCTATTCGTGAATTTAGAACCTACCTGTGACAGACAGTTAAATTTAGCCATCAATTTAACTAGCTTAAGAGACTCTTTGAGAGGTGATTGGAACAGTTGGAAGGTGTGGTCTAATTGGAGAGTTCACTGGGAGGATGCCTTTGGAGGGAAATTCTATCTGGCATGCTGCCCCTCTGTGCTCTGCTTCCCAACCACCACGAAGTGAGCAGTTTTTCTTTATCATATATTACTGCCATGATGTTTCTGCTTTGGAGCCTGGTGATTATGGACTGAAATCTGTGACATCACAAGCACAAATAAACCTCTCCTCCTTAAAGTTACGTGTGTTTGTGCATGGTGGGTATTTGGTCCCAGCAAATAAATAGTTTAGCATACACCTAAACCTAGAATGATCTCATCTCAACTTCCTTAATTATATCTACAAAGACCCTACTTATAAATTAAGTGAGCACAGATACTGGGTTTTACAATTTAAACATATGTTGTTTATTTGGGGAGTAGTTTAGCATGGTTAGAGAGCAGAAAGTTCATCAAAAAGAAGACAATGTGAACTCAAGGATGACCTCAATCTGGCCTAAACTTATATCCCTCTTCAACCAAAGCTGCTTAAATTCTATAAACTTCAATTTTATTATGTCTAATAGGGATTAGTAAATATAGTTCAGGTCAAATGCATTCTCTGTCCGCTTTTTTTTTAAACATAGTTTTTCTGGGGCAGAGCTACCAACATTTGTTTAAGCACTGTCTATGGCTGCTTTTACACTATAATGGCAGAGGTGACCAGTTAGGACAGACAGTAGACCTGAAAAAATAGAAAAATTTTTCCAGTTCCAACCTTGATAGACAATAAGTTCAACCTCTTACCTCTAGAATGGGGATAATAATAGTGCTACACATTTTGACCACACTCAGTAAAAGATAACTGGCTATTATTAATGGACAGACACAGTACCATGATGGATAAGAAGTAGGTTTAGAAACTAAATTCAAAATCAGGCAGGTCAATTTTTACTATTGTCACTTATTTATGCCCATCACTAAACCTCTCCAAGCTTTAGTTTTCTTATCTATAAAATGGAGATAATGATTACACCTGCTTCAAGGAACTGCTCCATAGATAAGAGGAGCTAAAATAAGAACCTGGGCATTGATACTAAGTTTTTTCTCCAAAAAAGAAAATATAGCATCATCTCCCATGTATTAAATGGAATAGGAGGTAGTATAATGCAAGGTTTCACCTCAAAATGTCCCATAGAGTAAAAGATCCAACATTGTAATTCTTCCCTAAAAAAAGGATGTTTTACCCCATAAGTCAAAACCACAGTGGCAAGCACAGAAGGGTAGAGTGCTTCTGCAAATTTTTGTGTATGTGCTGAATCAACAAATAGAGAAGGTAATATGCTCTATTTGGTATATATCAATCAATAGTTCCAATCAATAGTTCCATAATTAAAATAAAATCATCTAAAATATTGAACAAACAGAGCTTGAAGGCTACCATGGGTGAGGACGAGTTTAGACGACGTTTAGGGAGAACACACTGAATTCACTATCACTCCCTAACTCTGACTCCAACCAATCATATTTCCCTTCTTATGTTCTTTATCTTGCTCCTGTGTTAAAGTTAAGGCTTTTCTAATTAGTGCACAGGTACTTCTGTAATCTGTAGCACCTATAGTCTCCAATGCTTTAAGGGTGCGTAAAGTTCTATAACTTCACATTGTTCAACACGTAAAAGTTTCTCAAATTGGTGATATAATTAAAAAATTGTGGAAGATAGTTTCTGTTTTGCTTACTGCTATTCAGAATCATCTTAGCTTAACAGGGAACAATTTTTAATCATCTTTCCTTAGAGATGTACACTGGTCAGTGCAGGCCCATCTTCTACTGCTCACTATCTAAGCAGATCACAGCTGAGTGACTGGGGGTGGGGTTATGTGATTAGTTAAGGTTGTTTTTTGTTTTGTTTTGTTTTATTATTGTCTTTTTGAGACAGGGTCTCATTATGTAGTTCAGGCTGGCCTTGAACTAGTTAAGGTTTTAACTTAGCAAGCTTTGTAAAAGCTGTCAGGTCAGAGTTTAACATAAGGAAATAGCTGTATGTATTTCAAATACAGTTCTGTTTCAGAAAAATGTTGAAAGATTCCATATGAGGTTAGAATATAATACAAACCTCTTTCTAATGTCCTAAATGGTGTTTTTAGAAAAAAATATGAGATATAATGTTCAAGTCTTATTCAAGAAAATCAAGATGATACAAACTGCAGTATTTTAGAGCTCGAATTTTGTGATACTGCTTTTAAAAATGTTCTAGTGAAACCAATCCATATCTAAAGGTAGGCAAAATTTAGGGATGCAACATGTAAGCTACAGAGGCAAAAATCCGGTTCTGAGTTTAGTTTCACATATGAGACTCAAAATCTGAAGGCTTATCATAAATTCAAAGGTCAAGATATGAAAATGGAAAGCAAAAAGAAGTGAGAGGTAGAAGAAAAAAATTCTCACTACTCAAAGGCTACCAGTTATTAACATTTTGGTATATTTCTTCTTTTTTGTTATTGCACCTGTTTCTTTGCAAAATACATTCATACAATCTTAGTATCTATCTTTTGATAATACTGTAGTAAAAAACATCATAGAACTGTTCATAACAGTGTTAGTTGAGTGGCCAAGGATCAAATGAAGCCTGGAGAATTTATTATTAGTGGGAAAGAAATGTAAAATGCTAGGCACATACAAAAGAAGGAAAACTATCCAGTTACACCTCCCACCCCAAATAAATGCATCTACCTACAGCACCATAAATGCAGCATTTCATATACTGGTTGAGAGACATGATCTGCAACTAGATTATATAGGTAAAGAAAAAGCACTGACATTCCTAGCTGGGTAATCTCATGCAAGTTCATTGATCTCTCTGTTTCTTGATTTTTTAATATGTAACTTGGAAATGATAACAATACTTATGTGATACTAGTAATATAAGAATAAATTAGTAAAGATAGAACTTATAAAAAGATATAGCATATTATAAATACTCAACTACCGTTAGCTATCATTATCAGAAAAAACCAGAATGGATATATAGTAAAAATTCAAATTAAAATACAAGTTAAATAATTATATACATGCATATTTATTTATACCTTTTTATCAGGGATATGTAGACACTAATATAAACAGATGCAGAATGAATTGGAAGGTTATAAATTAAATATGAAGGAAACTAACAGCATTGGAGATATAGAGTAAAAGAGAAAATTAGGAAACTGAATTGAAAGTAAATGGAGGATGTGCCTGGAATGAAGATGAGAACATGCCGCAACTCAGATCTCTCTTACTCTCTCTCTCTCTCTCTCTCTCTCTCTCTCTCTCTCTCTCTCTCTCTTTGTGAGACAGGCAGAAGATGACAGAACCAGGAAGAAGAGGAAGCAAAAGAGGAAGCAAGGTTGTTAAATAAGAATCAGTCAGAAGAGCAAAACACCCAGAATCACATGAACAACAGCGTCTCACAGTGGGCAGCCTAAGCAGAGGGCACAACCCGGAGCCCTTGCGTGCTTCCTCCTGCTTTCTCAGGTTCCTGAGCTCCCACAGACCCCACTGCCTGCAGCTACTGCAGCGGATGCCCATGGTCTGAGATTACAGATTCGCCTCTAATGTATCTGTTTGCGTAGGCAGTCCACAGAGAACACTATCCAGGAAGATGATAAAGTATTTTCATTGAGCTGGAAACACATAAGGGACAAAGAAAACTATCTTTAGGTTCTTGGAGATGAATATTGTTACTTTTCTCCTTCTCAAAGCCCTGCCATTGAGAAGGAAATTGAGTAGGGCCGCAATGGAGGAAACCACAGTGAGCTCTCCATTACTGCAGGTTCTACACCCAGGGAATCAACCAACTGAAGATCAAAAATACTTGGGGAAAAATGTATTTTTACTGAACATATATAGGTGTTTTTCTTGTCATTAGTTCCTAAACATTATAACACCTATCTACGCTGTATAGATATTATAAGTAATCAAGAGATGATTTAAAATTATGGAAAAACATATCTAGGTTATATAAAAATACTATGCCATTTTTTATAGGGGACTTGTGTATCTATGGATTTTGGTATTTGTTGGAGTCTTGAGGCAATTCCCAACTCCAACAATATTTGCATTTTTTCCAATGTGACACTATATCAAGAATGGGCTGTGTGGACCCTGAGGTTTTATTCCTGGTGAACAGAGATTATAAAAAAGCATAAGTAAGACCCTTGAAGAGTAGCTAACACAGCATATATTCTTTAAAATGCTAGTAACTTTCCTCTCACTTTCCTCTCATACAGCTTTCTTATAAAAGAAAAAGCTGTCAAAACCTATTAATTTATCCAATTCTTCCAATGACTGATATAAACAGAAAACAATCTAACTGATGAAAATTTGGAAATGTCACTCCTTGAATATATGGTCTTATATGAGGAAGTGAAAAACACTTTTTTGTTTTTCTTAGAAGACTAAGAAACTTTTTTGTTTTTCTTAGAAGACTAAGAAAAAAAGGAAGAGGAGCATAGAAAGTAAAGTGTTTTGGGTATAGATAGTATTGAAGATAACAAACTTTTAGACAACAAAATATGATTTGCCTCTTGGCAAATGATTAAAAACATCCTAAAGGGAGAAAAAATTGGTTTTCAGATGACATGAACTATACAGCATTAAGCCAAACTTGAGAGAAGGAGGACAGCTGAACAGCTAAAGTATCAAGCTGAAAATAAGACTCAAATCAACAACCTCCTCATAAGGAGAAACCAGAAAATAAGAAACAAAACCATAGTCACCATTATCTGTACACTGATACACAAAATATGGAAAATCACACAGTAACACAAAAACCAAGAACCTACCAGTATAGGAAACAGATTTCTGCTGTTACATCCCCACATTGTTATGTCTGTGTAGTGAAAACAGCATCACTACAAGAACAGTATCCTACATAAGTCAGTCAAGGCCTATTGTCCTTTGATCTTGAGTAATTGGGCCAGGGTTTCAAGACTTTGAGAAACTATATGACTCCAGAAAAACTGGGTGTGGCCATGGGAGTGATGCTATCAGAAATTGACAAAAATCCATGAATATGCTACTAAAGAGCTTGTGAATGTTGCAATAGAAAAGTGTGCATCAGCTGTCAAAATGAGCTCATGTAGGCCAATTCAACTAATTATTTAATTTATTTTTGATGGGTTTTCTAGATTGGTAAACAAGAAGGTGTAGAATGCTATAGGCAAGAAGGAGTCTGACAAAATTTCTCCTGAGATTCTCAGACACAAATGTAAGGAGCTAGATGGATTTTTGTAGTTTCTCAGACCTTGTTGATTAATGGATCAGTGCCATCCTGAGAGACGTGTCTCTGCAAGTGAATACTGAAAGGAAACACTTGGTCCTATTTTGTTCAACATTTTGATTAACAACTTGGATAAAGACACAGATGGCATGCTTATCAAATTCTAGGATGATATAAAGCAGAGAGTTATAGCTAATATGTTAGATGTCAGAGTCAAGATTTAGAGCTCTTAACAAGCTGGAATAATGAGCTGAAACAGAATCTGAAAGGGAATACAGGTAAAAGTACAGTTCTGCAATATGGTCCCCAAAGGGCAACTGAATATATATAGACTCAAAACGGGGACACAAAACTATACTAGTTCCAGAAAAAAAGAAAAAAACAGACTTCAGAATTTTTTTTTCTCTGTGAAATGAAGATGTATCAATAGTTACCACACTGATTAGATTGTGCATTTTATGTATCATCATGTAAATGTCATTTATCTAAAAGTATTTGAGATAGTTCACAAAATAAAACAATATATGACCAAAAGTATAATTAAATGGTCCAAGGAATGTGGTAAAATACTGTACAATATTGCAAAATACTGTATTTCTATATTCACAAGACACTGAGTATCTAGTTTGACAGAAAGAGTATTTTTGACAGTCCCATACCTATTCATGTTTCATTTCTTACATCACATTTTTTTCCCAAAAGTGGTCTTCTCTGATTCTTCAACCTAAATGCTGCTCCCTTTGTTATTTTCTCATATAATCCTGACACTTGTACATACAAATGTAGTATACCTACATACTTGCTATACATACATAGCATACATAGCATTTTGAAACTACTTTTTTGTGTACATATGTCCTTCATATTTCTCTCAACTATTAGGCTGCACAGAGATCATACTTTTTATCTAACACTGTATAACAAGTGCAGCATCATTCTTGGTACATAGTAGGTGTTCAATAAATAGGTCCCTGCATTAAAGAGTAAATGAGCTAAGAATTCAGAGATAACAATCTAGAATGGAGAGAAAAACATGCAGACAAAGTCTAATACAAATCCTAATTTACATGAAGGTATGACTAAATTTCTGTGAGACTATAGAAAGCATCTGCTGACATTTGGGGGAAGACGTCCTTAAAAAAGGTGACTTGAGGTAGGACTCAAAAGATGAACAAGAGTCTAGTTAAAAAAGAAAAAGAAAAGATACCAAACAGACCAAAGAACATAAAGGACTACAGTCAGGGAAGGACAGACGGTGCGTGGGGGAAGTGGAGGATGTCCAGGGTAGCTAGAGCATATGGTACCAGAAATGTGTGCCTAAAGCTGACATGGGACACTATGTTCTCTCTACTATCATTTAAGTGTTTCTTGCCAAATGGAAGCATATTGGAGAAAAACAGAGCCCAGAGACAAAAGGGGCTAGAACCTGTCATATAAATCAGAGCATAAAAAACTCTTCTCAGTCTGAAAAATAATTTCCAAATTTCTGAAAGGCTCTTATGTAGAACACATTTTAGATTTACTTTTAATAGAATACATTGGAAATCTATGAGTAGAAAGAGCTATATTTAGACTTCATAAAAGACCTAATTTTAGAGCTTCAGCTCAGTTTTATAGAAATGAGCTCCTCCAGTGATGAAGTTTAAGCAAACTTTTTCACCATCACCTCAAGTAAAATTATTTCCTAGAGTTCTGAGTTCAGCTCTTCCCATTATCAAACATCATTCTTATCACCTACAGGCTCTTCCAAAGTCTGTATCCCAAATCTATAATCAGAGGAATATCTCCTAACTTTAATCAAATATTTTCACTTGTGTTCATTTTGTCTGTTTGACTGCCCATCGGTCATCTATCTACTTACCTACCTACTTACTTATCTATTTCTGGTAAGTGTTCTGCTCAAGCTTGAGGCCAATCAAATCTCTCTTCATGTTCCATTCATAAGCTGGACCTTCACCCTTGTTAGGGTCATCATCCATTACTAACTCAGTTTTTCAAAATTATTCCTGATTCCACCCTGTGTCTGCACCTCTGATCAGTGTCACCCAGTGGGTCGGTCGTCAGATACTATTTTCCTCTCTCTAGCCACTGGCTCTGCCCTTTTGAAGTAGGATTGAAACAGTCTGGAATTTGAATAATCAATGAGCGACAACGACATAAATTAGGTCAAGGTGCTCATTATTCCCCATACACTCCTGACATCCCCTCCCCCCAGCAGGAGACCTCATGGGAGTAACTTTGGGGAACAACCACTCTGATGGGCGTGTTCTAGGTAAACTTTCTTGGGTAAGTGTGTCACCAGAGTAAAAACAGTGAGAATCACGGGCCTAAAGCTGACTTACGTAACATCTGCAGCTACTTCTCAGAGGATGTTCAATTTTGAATTTTTTTTTAATTTTAAAGAAAATAGTACAAAACAAAACAGAACAGAATGAAAAAAGCAAAAGAAAACAGTATAGAGTCAAACATAATATAGCATTTCAAAGGAGAACACTGCAAGCTATATAGGTTTTCAAAACATAACAACAGGAGATTAACAATGGTTACCCTAGTGTCTCTTGCTTTCTTCAAAATGGTTGTTCTTACATTTACAGACAATAAACTCAAACAAAACAAAGTAGTATAAAACCAGATAAAAGAGAATAGCACTACAGGTCTTCATGTTGGATAACAGGAAATGAGCAATGGCTACTATAGTGTCTCATTTTTCAAAAGAGCTGTTCCTATTTTCTCGCTTATTGCTTTCAAATAGTAGGAAAGGGTCTTAAATCAATCAAATCCAAGAATAAGAGCACCATTGGATTTCAAAACCATTTCTCCATATTTATCAGGAATTTTGTATCTTACTGAGTCTTTCAGTTTCTTACACTAGGGAGGCAATGCGGTGTTTACACATGTGTGTTTGGTTTATTTCATTTATGAGTATGGTCTCAAGTCGCATCCATTTACCTATAAAAGCCTCCATGTGATCATTTTTTATAGCTGAATAATACTCCATTGTATAAAAGTACCACATCTTCTTTAACCATTCCTCAATTGATGGTCATTTGGGTTGTTTCCAAGATTTGACTATTACAAATTGTGCTTCAATAAACATAGTGCACATACATCACTGTGGTAAGATGATTTCACTTCTTCTGGGAATATGCCCAGAAGCGGAATAGCTGGGTCAAATGGGACTTCCAGTCCTAGCTTTTTGAGAATCCTCCAGATTGACCTCCACAGTGGTTGCACCAGTCTGCACTCCCACCAACAGTGGAGAAGGGTTCCTTTATCCCCACAGCCTCTCCAGCAATTATTGTTGGTGGTTTTCTTGATCCTGGCCATTCTTTCTGGAGTCAGATGAAATCTCAGAGTTGTTTTAATTTGCATTTCTCCAATGAGCAATGATCCTGAACATTTTTTCATGTATTTATTTGCCATTCATATTTGCTCAGCTGAGAAGTGTGTTTTCATCTCAGATGCCCATTTCTGGATTAGGTCTTTGAATTTCGAAGGCCTCATATTTTTTAATTCTTTGTATGTTCTAGATAGAAGACCTTTGTCTGAAGGGCAGTTGCCTAAAATTTTTTCCCAATTTGTGGGTTTTCTTTTCACTCTGTTGGAGATTTCTTTTGACATGCAAAAGCTTTTTAACAAGACAAGATCCCAGTTGTTGATTCTGGAAAGGGTTTCCCGTGCAGTTTGACTTTTGTTCGTGAATTCTCCACCTACTCCTATGTTTTCAGGAGTTCTACCTACTTTGTTTTCCAGCAGATTTAGTGTTTCTGTTTTAATGTTTAGATCCTTGAACCATTTTGACTTTAGTTTAGTGTATGGTGATAGGCTTCGGTCTATTTTTAGTTTTCGGCATATGGCAAGCCAGTTTTTCCTGCACCATTTATTAAAGAGGCTATCTTTCTTCCAGTGAACATGTTTGGCCCCTTTGTCAAACATAAGGTGGCTGAGTGTGTTTGTATTTGGGGGTGTATCTTCTAATCTATTCCATTGGTCCTCAGGTCTGTTTTGATTCCAGTACCATGCTGATTGGATTACAGTAGCTTTGTAGTATAATTTTAAGTATGGGATTGTGATGCCTCCTGTCCTGCCCTTGCTGCCCAGAAGTGCCTTTGCTTTTCTAGGTCTCTTCTGGTTCCAGATGAATTTTAAGAATGATTTCTCTAGATCTGTGAGGTATGCTAATGGTATTTGGATGGGAATTGCATTAAATCTGTATAATAATTTTGGGAGAATGGCCATTTTCACTGTTTGTTCTTCCTATCCACGAGCATGGAATGTCTTTCCATTTTCTGAGATCCTCTTCGATTTCTTTTTTCAGAGTAGTGTAATTTTCATTGAATAGATCTTTTGCTTCCTTTCTTAGGTTGATTCCTAAGTATTTCATTTTTTTGGCTACTATTGTAAAGGGTGTGGTTTCTCTTATTTCTCTCTCAGTGCGTTTGTTGTTTGTGTACAGGAATGCAACTGATTTCTGAGTATTCACTTTGTACCCAGCTACATTACTTAATTTGGTTATGACATCCAGAAGTCTTTCTATGGACTTTTGTGGGTCTTCTATGTAGAGTATCATGTCATCTGCAAATAGTAATAACTTAACTTCTTCCTTTCCTATTCTTATTCCTTTTATTTCTGTCTCTTGTCTAATTGCTCTGGCTAAGGTTTCCAGCACTATATTGAATAGGAGCGGTGAAAGCGGACATCCTTGTCTTGTTCCCGATTTTAGAGTGAAAGCTTTCAGTTTTTGACCATTTAATGTGATACTGGCTGTTGGTTTGTCATAGATGGCTTTTATCAGATTGAGGTAAAGGCCATCTAATCCAATTTTCTGTAGGGTTCTTATCATGAAAGAGTGTTGGACTTTATCAAAAGCTTTTTCTGCATCTATTGAGATGATCATGTGTTTCTTATCTTTGGCTCTATTGATATGGTGTATTACATTTATTGATTTGCGTATGTTGAACCATCCTTGCATTCCTGGGATGAATCCCACTTGGTCATGGTGTATAATCTTCTTCATAACTTGCTGGATTCGGTTTGCCAGTATTTTATTGAGGATTTTTGCATTTCTCTATGTTCATTAGAGAGATTGGCCTGTAGTTCTCTTTCTTGGTTGGGTCTTTCTCTGGTTTTGGTATTAGTGTAATGCTTCCTTCCAGGAATTATTTAGGGAGACTTCCTTCCCTTTCAATTTCATTGAAGAGTTTGAGGAGTGTTGGCATTCAGTCTTCCTTGAATTTCTGGTAGAACTCAGCTGTGAATCCATCAGGACCTGGACTTTTCTTGGTTGGTAATGTTCTAATTACCTGTTCAATTTCATTAACTGAAATTGGATTATTCAGTAGTTTTACATCTTCTTGGTCCAGTTTTGGTAATTGATATGTTTCTAGAAATCTGTCCACTTCTTTGGTGTTATCAAACCTATGAGAGTAAAGATTTCCAAAATAGGAATTGATGATCTTCTGTATTTCCACAGGGTCTGTAGTGATTTCACACTTTTCATTCCTTATTGCATGAATTTGAGTTTTCTCTTTCTTTTTTTAAATGAGGTTGGCTAGCGGCTTATCAATTTTATTTACTCTTTCAAAGAACCAGCTCTTTGATTTTTTGATTCTTTGTATTGTTTTCTTAGTCTCAATTGCATTAATTTCTGCTCTGACCTTTACAATTTCCTCCCTTCTTTTGGCTTTGGGTTGGGCTTGTTCTTCTTTTTCTAGGTGTTTCAGGTGTAACATCAGATTATTTATTTGCATTCGTTCCATTTTCTGGATGTGGGAATTCACCGCAATAAATTTCCCTCTAAGGACCGCTTTCATTGCATCCCATAGGTTCCGGTAGGTTGTATTTGTATTTTCATTTGCTTGTAGATAGTGTTTAATTTCTTCTTTAATTTCCTCTGTGACCCACTGATTGTTC
>RJWT010008200.1:8715-26701 GCA_004365215.1 Cuniculus paca
GACTTTTCATTCAGTGCAGTCCCACAGAGAAGCCACCAAAGTTTGATGGAACTTAGATTATTTTAAAGATCTATGTTATTAATAAAAATGTGATTGTGAACTCACTGCCACTACAACTATGTACAATAGTACATAGTTTAAATTAATCACTCATAATTCTAAAAAGTGTTCAAAAACTAAGAATTTAAAGACCTGAGTTGTAAAAGTGTCACCATCTTGAGTTAATGCTCGGATTTAAAGAGTGTGGTCCAGCCCGAATTGACAGGTGTCAGTACCCACGTGTCTGATAAGCATTTTGGCTTTAAATGTTAATTGTAATACTGGGAAAAGTATGATTGATTTCTCTGAAGAGTCACATGTGGTTATATTCTCATTCTTTTATATAAGATGAACAAAATCAATAGATTTACTTAAATAAGGCACTCTGGTACAGGCATGAACATACTCTAAGGAGAGTAAAGGTATTCACATTCATTCCCTGATGTGTGTTCATCACTGTTCTGTACAGTGAAGAATTCAGGAATGAATTTTTAACCCTTTCTGTATAGTTCTAGATACTTGGAAAATATATTAGCCTTTTAGCCCAGCAATTTAACCTTGAAGAAAGCTATATAATGCCTCTCTCACACCATTTCCATGAGCTAATGTTAGGAAAATAAAAGAGATGAGATGCATGTCAAAGGAGCATTGGTGAACAAGTTGTTGGTGGTGTAGTTAGTAACACTGCCCATTTTCCCACATACAGGTCTGCGGATCAACACACAGACGACTGTAAAATGAGAATATGCAGCAAAAACACGGTACCCCTCCAAGAAGGCATGGAATGATAGGAACCTTATGCATTTTATAGCCTCTCCATGGTGTGTATAATTTCACCAGGGAAATACATGACCAATATTCCAAGAACATTGCTCAAATACTTCTTCGCAGGCTTACGCCGAACATAAGTTTGTCCTCTAACAGCCTTGAATTGCTTGGACAAGCAGTCGGCAGCTGGTAACGTCTTTGGAGTGAATTCATAAACACCATGAATATCCACACGAGACATAAAATGCACAAAGTCAAAGCAGGCGAGTAACCAACCTTGGCGAAATATCGCATCCTTGCTGCATAAAGGCACCCAAGGAAAACCAGAGACTATTAAAAATCCCAAATTCATTGGTTGATTCACTACTTTGTGTTTCTCTTCCATCTTCAAACTCCTCAGTGTGCCACTCGTAGGGACTAAATCTGCTGACCAGGAATAAAACTACACTGACCCCAATGTAGGCAAAAACAATGCACATCCAGATCTCATAGGCTAAAGGATCAAGAAACGAAAACACTCCTGGTTTGGATTTCTGGGGCTTCTTGATCATGATCGATATCCCGAGGCTCATGAAGGGCTTGGAGAAGTCAATCACTTCTTCCCGCACCAGGGTGATAGTTAACGGAGCAATTGCAATATCGGCTTTCTGTAAGGGAAACAAAGGAGAGTAGCAGTCCCTGGGGTCATGGGCAGAGAGGAATCATGGTTATGACATGGGATGAGAGGGACAGGGAAGGAAATCAGAGACATGCCAATATTTACTTCCCTTGGAGAGGTCCAGTAGAGGATAAGCAAGAAAGCAATTTGTTTTCCCACGTATCTTCCATTTTTAACAAAAAAACAGCATACCCACCTTTCTTAACACTACACATCTATAATGCATCTCCGCCTTGCCACCCTGGAGATGTATGTATGTATATTCCCATACACTTTCAAGACAAATGATATCCCTGCCTCAATCATCAGCATGTTTACTTCTGGCTTCTGCCTCAATCTTTCAAACATTCACATGATAATAAAGACCATATCTCTAGAGCAATGTGGGACATGAACAGTCTCAGCTATGGACACTTTGGAAGAAAAGGTGACCATTCTGTCTACAACAGTCCAAACTGAATGACTTCATCTCTAAGGAGAGCTATACTTACCCCGTACACAAGTTCTCCAACCATCCCATTCCAAATTTTCGTGTCTGCATCCCTGGCCCCATACTTGCCATCCCCGACGATTGTCAACTTGTACTTGAACCCACAATGTTTAGCGATCTCAGCAGCCAGGTCTACACAGTAGCCCTCATAGCGTTCATTGCCTTCAAGCATTTCGTGATTTTTCTTCATCATAACATATGGAGATTCCTGTATGGAAAGACAGCGCTTTAGCAGATCATGAAAGTCTGATTAATGATGCACTCTCACTTAATCCAGCCTCTGGGTCTCCTGTGAGACAGATGCAAGGAGGAAAAGACATGGTGGTCAATATTAGAGGGAATAAAGGAACCATGAGACTTCTCAAGCAAAGATCCTCCCATGTCTGTCTTTATAGTTTATTAAGTAGCTTGCACCTAGTCATTTCAGAATAAGCAAGCCACACAAAAATCCTAACCTGTTAGCGCATCTGCTTAGCGTGTTTGCAATTCCTAGGACTTCAAAAGCACGACGCTCTGCATCTAATTTACTCAACTCTAGATCTTTCATATGCTTAGCTGGGGTTAAGTCATGCTTAACTGAATACCCAGCATCCCCCACAGCTCTGCCTCACTGCAAACCAAGGATAAATTCCTTGTGGAGCCAGGCTCACAGCCTGTGACACACAGATCAGAACAGTCACCACGGAGATGAGGGATTTCACACACACACCACCTCCACCCTGGCCTCAGGTCTCCCTTGACCTGTGAGATGAATAATATTCCAGAAGATGCTACAAGGACAGCTACAGAGATGTTCTTTTCTCTGAACAGAAGACAGAGGAGGCAAGAAGGAAATAACTCACGACAGTCTAATATTTGCCATCAGAAAGTGGTGCCAAGGTTATATGATAGCCCTATGAGGTATTTCCATTCAATACAATGAAGGAAAGAATCCTCAAATATCTAACTTGCACTTATAAAGATATTTCCCAGTGCCTAGGACCAACGTTATCAATCCAAATCTCTTAATAGCCCGTCCACACTTGAATATCATATTATTAGAATAATGGTTTCCACAAGGCTATTGCTCCACTGCTAAAGTAAAACAAAGCACTATAGTTTTGTCAGAATATCATATTCTGTAATGAGCTCTACTGTCTCCATTTCACTCTTATCACACCTTCCAGGTGCAATCGACATCTCTCTTTAATCGATGCAAACTTAAGATACTAATATCCAGCTTAATTTTGCTTCATTCATCTAATACGCATTTATTTTGCACCAGGCATCTGTGTTCAAACTAAGGGAAAGAATAAAGGAGATCAACCTTTTCTCCAAGGAATTCATAGTTTTTATGAAGGAGTAGTTGACACCATCATTAAGCCATCTGACAAATGTAAAGACAGAGTTCATCCAGAGTTGGGTGAGAACAGAAAGTCAAAGAACCTGGGGAAGGGGGAGGGACATTCCCTGAGACTTTGCTCAGTGATTCACCTGTGTATGCAATAGGGTCTGACTTATCTCGCATGCAAGATTTTAGTCTTGCAGACTAAACTCCATCTAAGTGAACATTTGGAATACTCTAGCTAGAGCTTGCACAATTCTTTCAGCAAATGTGCAATAAATGGTCATAACACTGGAAAATTATCTTCATATAAATTATTACCACAGAACAGAAACAGTAACTGTGCTTGGAGGAAAGTTTTCATAAGAAAAGCGGTGACTAGAAAAGCAAATGTGACTAATTACCAAGATTGTGGTGACAACAACAGTTTTGTTCTCAAGGCCAGAGGTATCATTTCCAGAAGGGAGCTCGGTCAAGGTCACAACCATCTTGTCTACTTCACTCCAGTATCCGATCTGAAAGAGGCCACAGCAGGCATCACACACACAAAGGCCTTTACGGTAGCAGCACATATCATTGCGCTCAAAGCGACATCAGAGCCTAAGACTACTATCTTAACAGAGCTTCTGAACAAAACGTGCCTCTGGGATACGTGGATCTAAAAAACCAAGGCAAACCAAATAAAGTCACTCGCCTCTTGGTATCCACCTTTCATAATCTCTGTGAGTAATTTCTCTGAAAGCGATCCCATAGAAATGTGAAAGAAATTCCACACCATGACATTTTAACCGTGAGAGGTAAAGTTATCGAATGATCAATTATATGCATATTTGTACCAAATAAATTTCTACCATCTAGTACCAGAAATAGTTCTTTTTCTTCTTAGTAGAGTCTTTTCCTACTTTAGTGTTAAAAAAAAAAGAAAAGAAAGAGAGAAAGAAAGCATGGCAGTTTTACTTAGAGGAACTATTTAAAATTCCGTTTAAATGTTACCAGAAAAGAATAGACTTGGTTCAGAAAAAAAAAAAAAACTCATTACAAACATATGTTTTTTAGAAGTTGTTCAACTCTATGTTGTGAACGTTCTTTCCTGGACTCTTGGGGAACATGCAGTGATAATTTAGCTCGCTCACCCCCTAACACAGATGCCTGCCTCTTGATCACGAAAGGTTTACCTTTCGGGGCCCATTAGTTTTGAGCTCCATGATGTTAATTGTATAGTTTATCCTCTTCCCATTCTGGTCAAACTTTATATTTCCTGAGAGACCTTCGACCTGAACCTGTTGAGGAGACGGAAAACGAGCAAGATCACAAATTTACTTCAACGAAAGGTACAAAGTGTACAGATCACTCTCGCTGAACTCAAGAAAAGAAAATTGCACCGATAATGTCTATTTCATTCTTCAACACATCTATGCATTGGTGGGAAATGAGATTGCTCATGTATTAGACATAAGAAATGAAACAAGGATGACTAATGTGGGGAATAAAAACACTGATGGCCATGTTGTCACTTTAGGCCCCTTTTGAGGGACTGACCTGTTTGAGGGCTCTTTCTATTTCTACACCTTGTCCCCAGGGTACTGCAGGGTTGGCCAGGCAGTCTCCTGCATTGCCTCTCCGGGAGATCTCGATCCTCTGCTTCCTTAGGTTGCGGAATGCTTCAGTCATCACTTGAACAGCATCGTAGGTGAGGGCGGAAGTGTACTGAAAAGGACCACACATGTTTTCATATAATAGAGTACTACTCAGTCATCAAGAAGGATAAACTGGAGGGTTTCATAGGTAAATGGACATAACTCGAGACCATACTCATAAGTGAAATAAATCAGACCCACATGTGTAAACATAATACTATCTCACTAGTGTGAGAAACTGAACTAGTTAATAAGATTCAAGGTGTACAACAGATATTGTGAATTGGGAAGAAACTGTTCAAAAGAAAAGACAAACCATGATGGAAAGGGGCAAGGAAGGAAGAGAAAAAGAAAAAAATACATTTATATACAAGGTAGTTAAGATAGCTACAAAGCTAGTTTCTTTTAGTTCACCAAAAAGAAGGCTTTGTGCTAATATTGTTTGGACAAGATGTCCTGCCTACATATTGAACTCTGAATACCACGAAGACCACAATATGCAATGCATTAATTATTGTAACTTTCCTACTAACCTGTTTTGAAACCGTTTCATTTTTATTTTTATCTTTTTTCTCTTTAAAATAAATAAATAAATAAATAAATAAATAAATAAATAAATACAGACAGACAGACAGACACAACCAGAAACATGCAGCACATGGGCAGGCCACACTGCGTTTACTGCACAATGCAGAGACCATGCCAAAAACACTGATAAGTTAAACACGGCTGGCACATCCAGAAACCCAGGAATCCACGAGAAGGAGTAGGGAACTTGGCACAATGAAATGCACTGTTTTAAATTTTTTATTTTGAGACAGAGTCTCGATATATAGTCCAGACTGGCCTGGAACTTACTATGTAACCCAGGTCAGCCTTGAACTCCCTGTGATCCTCCTGCCTCAGCCTCCTAAGTGCTGTGATTAAAGCTGTGCACCACCATGCCCACCTCAGAATGTGCTCTTGACTCTAGACTGTTTTCGTGTGTTTGCTTGCAGTACTGAGGACTGAACCTGGTTTCTTGCACATGCTAGGCAAACACTCTACAGCTGAGTTACATATCTGGCCACTTTTCCTTTTTTGCCCAGCCATTTTTATTTTGAGACAGGGTCTCACAAATTGACCAGGCTGACCTTGACCTCATGATCCTCCTGCCTCAGCCTTCTGACCAGACGAGATTACATACATGCACCACCACCAACTGGACTCTATAAACTTTTTCCAGTATGTTTGTATCTCAGCTATTTAAGGTGAGATCTTCCTTTCATAGTAATTGTGTGGATACTTTTTTTCCTAATTAGTTTTTTATTACACCTGCACTTTACAACCAGTTTTGGTGATATACAAAATTATCAAATTAACAAAGAAGTATTCTTCATGGTCTAATATGAGTCACTTGTGCTGTGGAAAGAGTGCAGATGGGTTTCAGGGCCCTCTGTGTCCACCCCAACCTGGTGATGTTTGGATTCGCCAGAGTCCCCCTCTCTGATCCAGGCAATCAGTAGAAGAACCCAGTTTTCAGGGTTTCACTGTGACCCCTTTGTGTGTGAACAGTCTGTGGTCACAGTGACCCCAAACTTGTGATATGTAGAGCACAAGGACAGCAAAAAGATTCCAGGAAGAGAAGCAAAGAGGAAACTGCTGTACACGTAACAGGCTGGGGAGGTGTTACCTCGTGCTTGTGTATCTGCTATCATCCTTAAATGTACAAGGAGGCTACTGTCATTAATAATCAACTACTGCCGGACCCTAAAGCTTGGCTGAATGATGAGATGCTCTTTGCCGATAAGGCGTTTTCAATCCGAAGGTAAACTGGAAAAGAGTGTCGCAGCCACTGATTTTGAGACACTCCAAATTCTTAACTACGGTTCTGAGATAGCAGTCAGGGTTCTCAAGTAATGCTCCCCACCTTGGTGCGAAGGCCGTTCTCCCACTCTCGAAAATGACTACTTCACATCTCTCAGAGTCTTTCCTATGTGTCCTGACGTCCACGCACGTCTGTGCTGAGCTCCTGCTGATGATCCTCCTCACATATCATGGGGATGAAGAAGCCTCCAAATCAAGCTCCCTGTCTTTGTAGCATAGCACTGCCAGGTTCCCTGCCCCACCTGCACCTCGGGGTGAGGACTGAGGGACCGACCCCTCTCAGGACCTGCTGACCCAGGGCCCGCACTGATCTCAACCCCAACTTCCTTAAAGACAGAGACAGAATTTCCGTACTCAGCCCTGAGAACCCTCCTCAGCCTTGCCTCCCTCTCCTGAGCCCACATTAGCACTCTTCCAGAGGAACTTTCTAAATGCGCCCCTTCCCACCACCCTGCTTGCTCCCTGTATGTGTTCTCCTGGGATCTGTGGCTTTGAACACCATCCACAGCCACAAACATTCCTCCCTCCTCTTGGCCTTGGTGGCTTAGCCTCGCCCTTGCGGTCCTCACGCGACCTGGTTGGTTTCCTCAGAGGCTCTCCCAGCATCTGAGCATCGTGTGGGTGTATTCCTGTCTCTGTCACTCCTCCCCAGGAAAGAATATTTGCTCCAGGGAAATACTGAGCTTGTCTGCTACCACTGAATTCTCACAGCCAAGGGAGGGATGGGCACACTGAGGAGATTTAATAAGAAGAAGGGAAGAAAGGAAAGAAGGGAAGGAGGAAAGACGCTCTGAGGTCCTGCTGTGGATCCTACCCTTAGTGACATTCACCTGTACTCCCAGTTTAGGAACAAAAAAGATACATAAACAGATGGTCACACCGTATTGTAGCATTATAACAAGATTCCGTGTGAACTGATGCCTGACTTTCAACATGAAAGATTTCACCACATGCCGTACAAGAGAATAGTTATGTGGAGTGACCTATGGCCTCCCTGCAGCCTGAAATTGTACAAGTTTCCATTTTTATGCAGAAATGATGAGGTGAGATTCTTAGTAATCTTTATGTGGATTAGTTTATTGGAATAATTTTCTTTTCATCGTGTAATTGGATCATTCTGATGAGACAAAAGGAAAAGGAAAGGAGAAAACGACAAAACAAGTTTAAGACTATGTACACTATAAATGAGTGCTAGCACTCTAATAAGATATTTGTATTTATCTGGAAATTTTCCAAGTTTTCTTGGGGGTTGGGGGCATTGCTGGGATTGGACAGGGCCTGACAACGCTAATCCTGTACTCTATCACAGAGCTACACCTCACCCCCACCTGTATATTTTCTTCCTAAAAGTCTTCCTTTGATCCTACCAATTAAAATTCCTTCTCTTGTGCTGCAGTATCACTGCAGACCCACGTGTGAATCTGTTTTACCCCCTCAGTTTTCTGAGGAATTTCTCGACATTTCCTGAATATATATCTAGATGTCTCATGATATTTTCTCCCATTGGTTGCACTGTGAATCCTAGATACCTCAAACCAAATAGATCTAAAAAACAAGAAACCAATTCCCTGTAACCATTTTGCAAAATCTGTAACATTTACTTTTGAACACTACATGCAAGAAAGTAGGTAAAATATAGCAAGTCCCAGATCCATTTAGACAACTTCCACTAATCTGTTGCTGTTGTCCTAGAGAGGAAAAACTCATTGATTAGACTTCTTACACAGCAATCAGTTCATTGCCAGCTTAACTCTTAAAATAATGTCTAGATCTTTGAATAGCAAATTGGAATAGCAAATGAATAGCAATTGAATAGCAAATTGAATAGCAAATGAACCTAAATTGAATAAATTGGATGCTAAAAAACACTGTAATTTGCTTTAAAAATTATGATATTAGCAAAAAGTCAAAAATCTTCATTGAATCAATCTGCTCACATTCCTAGGAGAAATCTATAAAGCCATCTACCAAATGTTTTAGAGGTCTATAAATGTTGGTAAATTACATTAAAAAAATAAGATTAGCTTGAATGAACTCAGTGCATTTAGATCTGTGCAGGATATTAGCATTTTGACGCCAAGCATTTGCACACTAGGAAGAAAAATCCTTGCAACCTAGTTCAAATGCTCAAATCCAATCCAGTCTCCAGCCTATCATCACTTTAAATTAAAAGTTACAATCACAGAAACACTGTTCTGGCCTGAGAGAAAATGGACTACTTGTGTATCCTGAGTTTCTTCTAGTTTATGTTCTGCATATGTGGCTCATTTACTTTCCTAAATGAGTAGGTTCACATTTTTGATTGGATACTTAAATATTTTCTTCTTATTCCACCATTCACTAGAGTAGAAGTAAATTAATGTGAAGGGAACATGATGGCAATGTAACTATCTTCTTCTCTGAAAACAAATGATCAGTCTCTTCCCTGATGTTAATGTTCTGTGAAATCTCCCAGACTGATTTATATTTCAGTGGGGTGTCATGATGCTTCACAATGCTATTTCACAGTCATATTGTCTTTATGGTCCATTTTCCAAATGTACTTTTTATCCCACTTTAAATATATGTATATTGAGATTTATTTTCTCAAAAATAAAATGAGCATGCCTTTTAAATATGTTTGTTATATCCAGTCATCTCACACATGCCATTCAATAATACTGATACCAGAATATGACATTTCTGACATAAAAAGGAAGGGATGGTACACAAGGTTCTGTCTTCATCTTAACCCTATCAATATAAAATAGGATATACAGACTTCAATATAAAATTATATGAATTGTCATAATAATGGCATCTTTATCCAAATATGCCATCTGCATCATGATCAAGTAGGAAAAATAGGTAAAAATACTAACATTTAGATAACACTAAAGTGTTAACAAAATTTCTTATCAATAGTCAGTTTCTAAATTTTCTTTGAAATTCTAAATTTGGTTGAGTATAGTTTAGAAAGCACTGTATGTAGCATCAAGCAACAAAACTCAACCTCATATTTGATCATTTTCTGCTCCAAGTTAACTAAATTGATAGGATTTAAGCTTTCTAGAAAGATGAGAATTATGATTTTCTATGTCACTGGAGTGTTGGAAAATGAGGTCGAAATAAGATGAATTTCTGTTCCCTCAGTGCAGCTAACTTGAGCAAGTCCTCCCAAAAAGTGCTGTGCTGCAAATTGGAATTTTCACTCCAATTTTACACAGGAAGAGTCCAAGTTATAATGATTTCTTTAATACAGAGACCCCCGAACTATGTGGCAAAGGCGAAGTTTGAATCAAAGTCTCTGTGGTCCTGTACAGGGAGATATTTATAATTTGCTTCACTGGGGACTGTTTTGGAGTGGGAATTCTTTTATTTTTTTATTTATTTTAAAGAGAATTTTAAAAAACAAAAACAATTCAGAATTTCAAAACAAGATGATAAGAAGTTAATAATGGTTGTTATATTGCATATTGTTGTCTTCAAAATAGTTGCTCAGATTACCAGACATAGGCATCAAACAATATAAGCCCTAACTGTTCCTTTCAATGAAGTAATAGAATGAGTAGTACAATTATTTTAGCTCTTTTTTTCCCCCTTCATTTTCTCCTTTTCCCCATCTCGGTTCTTTTGAGAAGTTTCTTCCTCTTTCACTTTCACAATATCTACTGTACTTTTTGGATCTTATTTACTCTTTCAGTTTCTTATATTAGGGAGGCAATACAATATTTACACATGCAATTCTGATTTATTTCACTTATGAGTATGGTCTCTAGTTGCATCCATTTACCAATAAAAGCCTTTAGTTTATCCTTCTTTATGACTGAGTAGTACTCCATTTAATAAAAATATCACATCTTTTGTATTCATTCCTCAGTTAATGGGCATTTGGGCTGTTTCCAAAATTTAGCTATTAAAAATTGTGCTGCTAGAAACATGGGTGTACATATATTGTTGTGGTATGATATTTTCAGTTCCTCTGGGGAAATACCCAGAAGGGGAATAGGTGGGTCAAATGGGACCTCTAATCCTAGTGTTTTTGAGGACCCTTCACACTGATTTCCACAGTGGTTGCACCAGTCTACACTCCCACCAACAGTGGAGAAGCGTTCCTTTTTCCCCACAGCCCGCCAGCATTTGTTATCAGTTGATTTCTTGTTGATAGCCATTCTTTCTGGAGTAAGACAGAATCTCAGTGTTTTTTTAATTTACATCTCTTGAATGACCACTGATGTTGTTCTTTTTTCATATATTTATTTTCCATTTCTATTTCTTCATCTGAGAAGTGCATATTCATCTCAGATGCCCATGTTTGGATTGGGTCTTTGAATTTGGGGTGCCCTTTATTTTTAAATTCTTTATATGCTCTAGACAGAAGCCCTTTATCTGAGGGGTAGTTGATTAAATTTTTTTCCAATTCATGAATTTTCTTTTCACTCTCTTGGTGATTTCTTTTGATGTGAAAACTTTTTCACAAGGTGAGATCCCAGTTGCTGCTACTTTGAAGTACTTTCTGTGCAGTTTGGTTTTTATTCTTGAGGTCTCTGCTACCTCTATGTCTTCAAGATTTCTACTTACTTTCTCTTCCAGTATATTTAGTGTTTCTGTTTTAATATTTAGACCTTTGATCCATTTTGATTTTAGTTAAGTGCATGGTGATAGGCATGGGTCTAGTTTTTGTCTTTGGCATGTGGAAAACCAGTTTTTCCAGTACCATTTATTAAAGAGGCTATCTTTCTTCTAGTGAACATATTTGCCCCATTTGTCAAAGATAAGGTTGCTGAGTGTGTTTTTAGTTGTGTGTGCATCTTCTACTTTATTGCATTGATCCTCAGGTCTGTTTCTTTGACAGTACTATGCTGATTTTATCACAGTAGCTTTGTAATAGTTTCAGGTTAGGGATTTTGATGCCTCCTGCTTTGCCTTTGTTGCCCCGGATCGCCTTTGCTATTCTAGGTCTCTTATGGTTTCCAGTGAATTTTAAGAATGTTTTCTCTAGATCTGTGAGATACGCTAATCGTATTTTGTTCATAATTGCATTAAATCTGTGTAATGGTTTTGAGAGTGTGGCCATTTTCACAAAGGTTTTTCTTCCTATTCATAAGTAAGTGTTACCTTCTATTCCCTGACAGCCTCATTTATTTCTTATTTCAGAGTACTGTAATTTTCAATATATAGATCTTTTACTTCCTTTCTCAGATTGATTCCTAAGTATTTCGTCTTTTTTTTGTTTTTTTGGATGCTACTGTGAAGGGTGTGGTTTCCTTAATTTCTCTCTCAGTGAGTTTGTGGTTTGTGTACAGGAATGTTATCGATTTTTGAGTGTTAACTCTGTATCCAGGTATGCTACTGAATTTGGTTATTAAATCTAGATGTCTTTTGGTGGAGTTTTTGGGGTCTTCTGTGTAGAGTATTATGTTGTCTCTGAGTAATGGTAATTTAATTTTTTTCCTTTCCTATCCTTATTCCTTTTCTGTCTCTCTTGTCTAATTTGGAGCAGCAGGAATTCTTTAGTCCCGGGAAACCCAAAAAACCATGCTCCCTGAGAGAGTTTGTATTTTATCTGGGAAATATGATACAAATAAGTGTATACATGAAGGATGAGAAGCTTGGTGATTCGCAAAATATGCTAACAATGATAATTAATGGACAGTAATTTTGCTTCCTTTTTTCTTTTATTACCATCTCTTGGTATAAAACTAGTTAGTTTTCACAATTTTTCAAGAGTCACTCTTCTGTCCCACACAAAGCAGTTCTTTAACCCAAAGAGACAGAAAATGATCCTTACACTGGTATAGTATAAGCTCTGAAATTCTCAGAGTAATAATTCCAACTTAACTGTTTAATCAGCAGTCTTCAACTAATTACCATTTTAAAAATTTTCTGAAACCAATTTACTTTCCATGAAAATAACGTTTTGTGTAATATGCTTTCAGATGCCAAAAGTTGCATGGCCTAGTAAACTTCATACAGTTACTTTTAAGGTAGCATATATTATTTAAATAAAATTGT
The DNA here is from genome assembly GCA_004365215.1 of Cuniculus paca. Lineage (NCBI taxonomy): Eukaryota > Metazoa > Chordata > Mammalia > Rodentia > Cuniculidae > Cuniculus > Cuniculus paca. The sequence continues at coordinate 21,492 of RJWT010008200.1, forward strand.
TATATACTGAATTATATTTTTAGAGGATCTCACACAATATGATTGCTTTTTTATTTTACAGAATAATTATTGGCAGGGTCAAAAATGACAAGCTTTAGAAAAAATAAGTAAATCTGTATGAAAAATTAGGAAAGTATTTTTTTAAGACTCCTAGCAGTACTTAAAAATCAAAAGAAAAAACTCTGCAGAAGAAAGAAGAGTAGATGAAAATACCTTATAAATTTAAAATTATTCACTTGTCTTAATTTCAAATTCAGCAGCAGTCTGCCCTCTGGAAAAGGGCTGTCTGTGATAAGGTCATCTTTAATTTACTGTAAAGTGTTTTGAACATGTGCCCTTTGAAACTTCACTGCAGAAAGGCATGCTAGCTCCTAAATTCTTCATAAAACTCCACATCCTTGATGAGCACAGACCCCAGAGATGTTTTCCAAGGGTGAAATTCGAGTTCCATTGGCAATAAACTGAAATTAACATCTTTGGTTACCTCTATGAGCAATAAAAGTAAGTTTAGCCCAAGGTGAAGAAACGTTCTTCATGTAAAAGCAATGCATTAAAAACAATGTAGTTTTGACCTAAATTATCAAGACGGACTGCTGACCTTCACTGAATATCTTAATTGAAGTCTAAACCATTTCAATTCTGAAACTTGGAATTACATACTTAAATACTCAGATTTTCACATCAAGCTCATCAGATTTACCCAGACAGAAAAAGAAATCTGGATCAAAGCACGGTCAGGTTCCGATTTACCCATAGTGGAAGGTTTCCTGAGAGAAAACACTTTTATTTTGTTAGCTATGTAAATCTCTCTCTTTACCTCTCCCTACCACCTTGGTGCAAAAGTTCCTCAGATTTCACAATCCGTGAAAAGCACATATTATCCAGGGTGACTTGGCTTCAATTCTGGCATCTGGAGGTCAAAGATGTCTGCCTGAAGGACTTTGCGAGACGGTAGATATCAGAGACTCAGAAAAACAAGAAATAGTACTGTCGATTACATTGAGGGCCTAAATTAGTTTTTCACCTAATCATGGCATTAGAGATTTGGGAAAAATCTCAGCAATCTACACTTGGTCTTTTCACAAATAAAGAAACGTGAAAACTAATCATGAGCCCAGATGAGCTGCTTTATAGTTACAAATGTCAGTAAATGTATTTCTATGGTATAATACATACTTTTCAATGAATTTTTACAAAATATGTAACTTTATCAAATCAATTTTTTTAACTTATGAGTTGATTCCAATCATATACACACTTTTGAAAATACAAAATACATATAATATACTAAATCTGGTCAAGTTCCTAGGTTGTGGTGGGTAAAATGCATTAAGTAAATGACAGTGGATCAGTTGTCATTTTGGTCAGTTCAAACACTCAAATTAATCCTATCAGGCCACCAGGGTATTATTTAATGCACACTACTAATTACTGGACTAGAAAAGATTATGCTATTTCCAGACAGGCCTAATAACTCTCTTAGGACAGCAATTAAGAAAGTTTGAGTATGTGTGTTAAGTCACTTCCTGGATAAAATGAGATTTTTGTGGGAAAACCATTATTCAAAATGACATACAAACATCAGTGCTGGATGATCACTGAATTCCTCAACACCAGCAGGACATGAGAGACACATAAGAAGGGTTATTATGTGACACAGTGGGATGCACCATTCCAAATTCCAAGTTTTGGGAGACACCAACACACCAAAAATCTACCACAAAATAGAAATATTTTTAATTTTTTTCCAGATAGTAAAAAATCAGTGTTATAATCTGTCTCTATGTTAAGATTTTTCAGGAAAGTAAAATGCCTAGTTTGATGGTCCCACGTGTAAATCCAAGTGCTAGGAAAAGCTCGGGCAGGTTTCCACAGTCGCTTAACATTTCGTCAATAAAACGACTCAGGACTTTGGTACTACAGCTGAAGAAAGGGACACACCCCATACCGTGATAGAAATTCAAACATAGCAAGGGCCATTCCACATTTTTTTTGTTCTCAGCAAGTTGACGTTTTCAAAGCGTTTACTTATACTGTGCAGCGTGTTGCTCTTCATTTCTACAAATATCTCTAGTGCACCTGCTCTGTGGAAACCAGCTTCTGCGGTCGAGGCCCAGGAAGACGCCAAAGTGGTACAGTGCCTCTCGGAGTCTTGCATGTACTCTACAAATAGCTCTCAGCTGAACGGATACCAGTGCACTCCATGAATATTATTTTTGCGATGGCTGTTTTGTTTATAAATACGGAAGCTAAAGGAAATGGTGCAAATAGCAGCAACTCATCTGTTTCTCCCCATCTGCATGTCACAACCTCAATGCTGAAAACCACTGGTCTCATCGGGATGTTTTGCAGGGTCCCTGCCTCCACCCAGACTGCGGCTCTCTCTTGCCACCAGGAAGTCCCAGTAATCACAGCAGTGCTGCATCAGGACCATGACCAGTGACGGGTCCTCTGCCCCAGGGCTTCCCCGCCACTCTCCGAACGCGATGAGAATGTCCTCAGAACCTGCACAAGGCTCGCCGCGTTTGGTGCCTGGGCTCCTTGGGGTGCGAAGGCCTGGCAAGCGCTCTACCGCAGAGCTCAGCACCAGCTCTGGGTTCTGCATGTTTCTAAAGCATCAGTTCTCATCTTTCCTTTCAGACGCCCCCATGCAGCCTTCAGCTTGCTGGAAATGTTTCTATTTTCCTTTCCCTGGAGATGACACCGATCCTATTTCCTCCAACTACAGTTGGTACTTCTCCTCCTTTCTGCTAATTCTCACTTCTCCTTTCTAATTCCCACTTCTCTTCAAGTTCTATGCTGTTGCTTCCATGGGGCCTTTTCATACCTCCAGAAATAGGATTCCACACTTCTGACAGTGATACCTTTGCCTTCCTCCACTTGTTCATTCAGAAAACATTCCTTACATAGGTACCGCAAGAGAAGCTCTAGTCTAAAAGGCTGAGGGTATGTGATTAAGCACATGAGTAACAAATGGCCCATACTTTCAAGCAGGAGACAGGTGATTAACATCTAAGTGAACGCGTTATTCTAGTACACTAGGCCAGAGAAATGCAAGAAGCTGGAGCAGAGAAAGAGCAATGGTCTGCCCCCGCTGGTTCACGGGCCACCGTTTTCATAACAGAGCCAACCACTGGCTTCTTGGGTATTGAAGCAAAGATGAATGGTGAAGACAGGCTTAGCCATGCAGGGATGTGAGGAGAGCACGGTCCACTCAGGAAGCCTGCACGGAGGCCCCAAGGTAGAAGGTCTCTGAGGTGCAGGAAGAAGATCAAGAAGACCAATGTAGGAGAAGCAGAGAGCAAGAGAGGGGTCAGAGCTGAGACATAGGTCACGTGACAGGTGGCAGAGCATTTAGGGACTCTTCCAGCCAGCATGATAATGCTGGCTTTTATGCCAAGTGAAATGGAAAGGTACAGGCATGTTTGGAGCAGCACTGTGACACATTCTTGTTTAGGTTTGCAGAGGACCAGAGATGGAAGGCAAACGTGGGAGAAGGGAAACCAGTTCAGGAGACCCTGGCATTCTTCCTGGCAGATGCAGGCGTGGTGGCAGGATGCAGAGTGGGGACCGAGGAGGCAAGGAGAAGTGGGCAGAGCTAGCAGCATTTCCTGACAGATTGGTTGTGGGCTGCCAGGGAAAGAGAGGAGTCAAGGACATCTTCGGGTTTTTGATCTGAGTAACAACTGAAGTGAGGAGTTGACAGCAAGGAGAAAGGGAAGACTGTGGAAAGAATAGGCAATGGCGGCAGAAAACCAAAGTTCACTTTTGAGTGTGTAAGTGAAAGAGATCTGTAAGAGAATTTCTGTCACTGCTTCCAAGTGATTGCTGGCTTCTGCCCTGAAGGCTTAATTCCTCAAAGGACAAAACACCTATAATTATGTCAATTAAGGGTTACAAATTCAATAAGTATGTGTGGAATGGATAACTGAAATTATTAGCATACTAGGCAGAGTCAGATTTAAAATCTCAGTACTGTGACTCTAGGGTAATTTTTTGTATTTATTTAAGGATGAAAAACTTTAAATACTGTAATTGTATTTGTTTCTTATTAAATCATGTTAAATATTAAAACTGAATATTCTTTTTGTATCTATTGAATAAAATTTACTTTAATTAGGAAACTATGGGAAGCTGAATTAGCTTTTGAGATAGACTAAAGATACTTTAAAATAATCATTTATTTATTCCTACATCTTAATGTAATTTTCAAAGTCTAGTTATGGAAAGAATTTGATGTAATAAAATGTATTTTCGTGCCTACAGCACTAGTCTTTATTATAAAGTAGTAAAATGTGATTTAAACACCAGACAATGTACCTGATATAGTTAATGACTGAAAAAGAAAACATTTCAAAGGAAGTAACCTCATTAGAAATAATCTCATTGGAGCTATTCTTGCTCGCTTTCTCTAAGTAAATCATACATTGAGAACGCATGAATGTTATTCAGAGAATGCTATATACTCCTCTGCACAGTTTTTCCTCCTTTCTTCTGCCTATGGAAGCAGAAAAATACATGAAGGCATTACAGCATTTTTCCCACATCTGCACTTTTTATTTCCATGGGTTGAAAATAGGAAATGAGAAATCTGGAAATAAATAATTCACCAGTTTTAAGCTGCATCTTGTTTTGAGAAGCATAATGAGATCTCAGGCCAGCCGGCTCCACTCCACCCAAGACGGGCACCTTCTTCCTCTTCTCACCACCCCTGTGCCAGGCACGCCATCCTCCTGTCTGCTGCCCAGCAGCTCGGTCAACTGGGCCACTGTGTGGGTAGTGTCTCTGTGCCAGTTACCTTCAGCTCACTTAATAATCACCCCAAATGCAAGAGCAGCATTGCTGGCCACTTGGTCCTATCCAAGGAAAGCCATAATGCACATTCTTCAAGTGAAGACTTCCAAGGTTTTCAGCAAATTAGGAGAGAAAACCAAGGCATGCTGAGGTCACACTAACTGTGTCTCCAGATTCCTTCACCTTATCTCCTTGGCATTAGATCATCTCTAATGGTAAGAGGCAGAGAAGCAGTGGTCACAGTGAAGTAAGATATTCTGAGAAAGCATATTCACATAACATTCATCATAGCACACTGTAATAATTGTTCTACTGTGTTATTAGTTAGTATTATTAATCTCTTACAATCGCTTAGTTTACAAATTAAACTTTATCCTAAATATATATTACAGGAAGAAAGCAAGGAGCTGGACACT
>RJWT010008201.1:0-26602 GCA_004365215.1 Cuniculus paca
CCAATTCCTCAAACTATAATGGCAAGCAAGTCACTGGAAGATTCTCTGAGAGTAGACAGATGCCAGTTCTTGGGACTATTTCACCACATACCCTGAAATAGAAAGTAATACTACCTGAGACTGTGCTACTACCCATCAGTGAAAGTCTCTGCCAGTGTCTAAATAGCTCTCACACTTTCAGTAACATAGTGTTACTATTAATAGCAACCCACTGATTCAATCAAAAACTTTGCCTTCTGTAGACTCTCTTAAGCTGCTTTTTTAATTAGGCTTTTCCCTTAGCTGCATTTGTACTTTCTAGGAGACGTAGAGTAGGAAAAGTCTTTCCTTCAAGCATTGGTCAAATCACTGACAGATACTCATTCTATATGCTTTTTATATACAACTTTTTGTTCCCTCTTACAGTATCACACATTGCATTCCAGAAAAATCTCAAGTCCTCTCCTGAGATGCTTGAATGAAGGATAACGTTGAGGAAAACAAGATACAAGAGAAGAAAATATGTAGTGAAGGTACATCCTTCATTTCTTATTTGTTCTAAGTTTTTTAAAAACCTTCTAATTTCACAAGATTCTTATGGCATCTGTTGGTACAGAAGATGGGTTGATAGTTTATTAAGGAAGGACAGAAAATTTTGAGTGTCATCCCTCATTTTACTTTTTAACATTGTGTTTTCCACAAACCTCACGTATTCAGAAAGTGACTGGGTCACAGGTGTGCTGTCCTCAAAGGATTCATCCATTAATGAATTTATAGCTCGATGTGTTTTTAGGAGGTGGGGCCTGGTCAGAAGAGATGAGTGAGTCCCTGGGCTGTGATGTGGAAGAGATCATCTCCCTCCCTGTCTTCTTCCTTCATGATTTGCTTCCTAGGAACCCTGTTGTGAATAGCTTTTCTCCAACATGTTGTATCTGCCTTGGAGCCAGCTGACCAAGGATTGCAACCATGAATGAACACATCTTCTCCTTCCTTCAGTAGTGGCTTTCAGGCATAGTATATAGTGTATGATGGGAAAGTGACCAAAGTAAATATGAAGAAGAAAACCTTGTCATGAAGAAAATATGTGTCTTACAATCTTTCAGTAGAACAGAAATTTTAGATTTCAATGAAAGGGTGTGGCAAGTGTCAGAAATGATTCCAGTAGTAGCAGACTTGGAAGATAGAGCAGTCTCACCTACAGGTGCAGTTATTTAATAATTCCCTTAAGTAGTCTCCTTTCAGGTTTATAGCGTATTGATTTACTTGGTCTTCATTTCCATTAATAATACGTGCTCCACTCAGGAGGCATCACAGAGATGGCCAGATGATACAAGGGACTAAGAAGGACAGCTTTTCTCTGTGCTGCCATAAGCACAGAGATAAAGAGGGGTAACCAACCTCTTGGCGTTTCTCAAGACACTGCTTGCTATACATCTGACTCACATCTCTTCCCTCAGGGAAAACTGATGGCACCAGACCTTACTTTTGCTCAGGACACTTTATGGAGGACCATGTGGGTTTTATATATGACACTCAGGATCCACATTATAGAGAATCACTTGGAATTTCTTTTCATTAGCCAAACCTCAGTCAAGCAGCAGTAAAGACCATTTCTCTTGACAAGTTATTGTGTCAGATGAAATACGAAGATGGCTCTTTGCAAAATGTAGACTAGTCACATTGTTATTATTTCTTTCTGTCTTCCATACTAGTGTCTATCTCCCTGAATCTTTGGAAGTTGCTAGCATCCTGGTTATACATATGCCATATTATTGGAGTAGTGATGCTCCCAGCAGTAATGTGGAAAGTAGTGATTCCACCTATGTCTAATTGTATGACATTGAGCACTCATATAATCTCTCTAAGCTTCAAACTTTTTCATCTGTATGATGAGAGTATTCCTACCTGCCTTACCTTCAAATAAAATCTCAGCTTTGTCATCGTGAGTCTCAGAATCCCAGAGCTGGGCAGGGAACTTGCGTATCATTTGACACAACCTTTGACTACTGTGATCACTCAGCCCTCACCAGCATCCTGCACAGTTAAAGGTTCCTACAGCTTTTCAGGTTCCTACCGGTCCTGTATCCACCTGTCCTCTTCAGGAGCTCTGGTTGTCAGGAAGTCCTTCTTGTGCTTGGCTGAAATCTGAATCTTCTGAAATGTATCTGTTAGTTCTGTTTTGCTTCTGAAACCAACAGTAAATTCAATTACTTAGGTAAAGAATACTGTAAAAATGCCAGCAGTTTTTTAGTTATCAAGTTATTTTCATGACTCCCTTGCTTGCTTCACCTTTTGGGGTTCTTATCTGGACCAAGTGATGAGTCAGGGCATGCTATCAAGCGTTTCTGGTATTCTCAAAGGTCCCAATGACATCAGTGATAGGACTTTCTCTGATGATTCCTCAAGGCAGGTGTGGTGTTATTAATGTTTGCTGTTCTCAGACAGAATTATTGTACATGAAAGCTAGAGCCATGATTAGAAAAGTTTATTTTTTAAATTTGAATTATTTTACTAGGAAGTAATGTCACCTTCTTCATGCTTGAAATTATTTTTATTCCAAACAAAAAAGAAGCATAAAATTTGATAAGATACATTGAAAACTTCTAAAAAAGTAAGTTACTTGTAACTGTTTGTTAATGAATAAAATTACATTTATACTTTATAAACTGGTTGTGTTTCCATGTGATTACGTGTTTATGTGTAGTTGTTGAGATTGTGCAACACGTTGAACATTCTGTTGTGTTTTACTCATGTCACTTGAAATTATTTGTTATTGTTACCATAAAGGTAGAATTTTATTGAATGAATACACCTGATTCACTTGATGAACTTCCCTAATTCCTAATTTTTAGCCTGCGTTAGGAACATCAGGGGTCTTCTCTTTGAGAATTGTAAATATAGGAGAAGGCAGTACCTCTAGATTCTCAAAGCAAGATTAGTTCATCTATAACTGTTGGAGTAATCCCTCCATCCTTTTTTTCTTTTCATTTCATTGATGTTATTAGGAGAACTGGATCAAATTCTGGTGCAAATTAAAACAACCTTGAGATTCTATCTCTGGAAAGAATGACTGATATCAAACAATCAAATAATAAAAATGCTGGCAAACTTGCAAGGCAAAAGAAACCCTCCTAGATTGTTGGTGGAATAAAAACTGGTGCAAGCACTATGGAAATCAGTATGAAGATTCCTCAAAAACAACAACAGCAACCAACAACAACAACAAAGAAAACTAACAATGAGGAAGGGAAGAAGAGTATGTTGGTCAGTGTTTGCAAGAAAACATTTAATGCAGGACACAAAAATTTATAAGAGTAGTTTAAAACATTTGCTCACAGTCAAATCTAGAATACACGAGAACTCTCTAAGCTAAAGATCTGAAGAATCCAACTGAGAGCCTGGATCCTATAGCAATGTCCAGCATGAGTCTGAATCAGGAGGCCAAGAAATCTGCAGTAGAAGACTGGAGGGTCTGCATCAGAAAGCCCAATGCTGATGCTGAAGGTTAGAGAGTCTGCATTGGCAGGCCTGAAGGCCAGTGTTGGAAAGCAAAGTGTCTATGCCAAAAGCCAGGAGACAAAGGCAAAGGCCAGAACTCCTCTGATGATATAAACAGCTACTTTGAAGATAACAAGATGCATTATGGTAGCCACTGTGGTATTCCAACAGCCTTGTTTTGAAGTCCTGTATTGCTTTCATTGTTTTGTTTTGATTGGCTTTATTCTGTTCTGTTGTGTTTGATTTTATTATGCCTGATGGTATGGAAAGTTATTTTGAAGATAGCTAGGGGCAACATGGTAACCATTGTTGGTTTATTTTTAATTTTGTTTTGAAGTCTTGTATCACATTCTTTGTTTTGTTTTGATTGAATACTCTGTTTTATTTTGTGCTAGTTTTAGTCTCTTCAAAATAAAATACATACATATATATATATATATATATATATATATAAAACTAGAAATTCCATTTGTTCCATCCAGATGTTCTTCTATGTATCTTCCTGAAAGGGTTAAAGACATCATATAAGAGTGATCCATGTACACCCGTGTTTATAGCAGCACAATGCATATCAGCTAAATCTTGGAAGCAGTCAGTATGTCCATCATCAGATGAATGGATAAAGAAACTTTGATATTTACACACAATAGTGTACTGCTGTGCTGTGAACAAGGAAAAACTTCAATCTTTTGCATGAAAGTGGATGCAACTTGAGATCATAATTTTAAGTGAAATAAATCAGACACATAGCTTGAATACAGCATGATGTCTCTTATATAAGAAACCAAGAATATAAATGAAGATAAAAGTGAAAGATACGTTATAAGAAGTAGGGACATAGATTTTGTTCAAATGAGAAAGGGATGGAGAGATGGAAAGCAAGTGGAGAGGGTAAGAAATTACGATCAAAAAGATGTACTGAAAATCAAAATATTCTGGTTGTGTCTTGAATTGATTTAATTGGAACCCTGTTGTTTATTAGCACATACTCTGGCTATGCCTTCATATATAATCAAGTCAGTTATGTAGGATCATTGCTGAGCGTGACAATATTCCTACTCTTCTGTGAAAATAACCAATCACCAAGGCAAAAGAATAATCCACAATGCTTTACAAACTCCCCAAGTGAATTATTTGAAGTGAATTTTATAGAAGGGTTATTACACAAAATAAAATATTTCTAAGTAGCAAATTTGGTTTGTAATACACTTGCTTTACCCTGTTCCTGCAATGAGATTTTTAAGGGTTCCTAGTATTTTCAGTTATTGAGCTGTACTTTAAAAACCCTTTCATCTTTGCTGATTATAAAAATCATACAACTGGAAAGATGTAGCTTCATAAACCTGTAGAAGGCTGCTGGAAGTGATTTTTCAGTACTTAAATGATTTTGTTTTAAAGAGGTCTTTCAGAGTTCCCTGGAAGCTCCGCCACTAATTGAGACACAGTGGCATCACAGGCCAGCACTACACATGTGGAATTACTAAAAACTAAAAACTATGTTACAGTCCATAAGAAGTGGCTAATTAGATGCAATAGCATAGAGTTGACTGTTCAATCAAACCAAAACAGAAGAGAAACTTAGGTACAGCTTAATTCCTAAAAACCATTCCAAACTAAGCCAAGACACATTTTCCCCTCTGTCTGTGATGCATCTCCAGCTCTGAAAAATGATAAAATTGTTGAGTCTGGAGTGCAGGAATGTTTGCAACAGATTGCTGTCCAAACATTCCTTATATTAGAAGTTTCTGTATATGCAGTGAAGAAATGCTGGTCATATTCTTCATGTGCTTAATAACAAAAATGAGAAGTCATAAGACTACCAGTGAATTTCTCAGCACAAACCTTGAAGGCTGAGAGTGAGAAGTATGATATTTTTGATGCTCTGATACAAAAAAAGCATGACACTCAAGAATGCTGGCATCTATTGAGACTGTCCTTCATAAATGAAGTTGAGACAGTGACATTCCCAGACGGAAGGTAAGGAAATGCAGCACTACCAAACTTTCCTTACAATAAATCTCAAAGGAAGTTCTTTATGCTGAAAGAATTTTATTTAGAACTAAGAAATATACAAAAGTATGAAAAAGAACAATACTCACATTTCAGAAAACTAATTATGTGAAAGTAGTGTAAAAATTTCCTAATTCTAATACAAATGTTAAAAGACAAAAATAATAAAAATATGTGGAGGTATATAATTTGTTAATAGACAAAATGTATAAGAGACAGAAGTTGTAACATTAAAATGTAAAACACGTGGTGGGTAAATAGGTACAGTTATTGAATATGCTGGAAGTTAAAACTGTTACCAGTATAAATTAGGTCATTATAACTATAATATGAGTTATGTAAGTGTTGTGGTAACCAAAAAGTTTAGTTCACACACAAAAGATAAAGAATTAGAATACACCACTCAACAAAAAATTTAACTTAGAAAAGAACTTAACATAAAAGCAAGAAAAGAATAAAAGTATACAAAACAGTCAAAAACAATCACCAACATGATATTAGTAAATTATTACCTATTATTAATTACATTGAATATAAATAGATTAAATGCTAGAATCCAAAGACATGGAATGGTTGACTAAAGAACCCAATATATTCTGCTACACAATATGTGCTGATTTGCATCAGCTTAACAGATAACTGAAAAAGAAGAGAGGAAATTAGAAAATTCATGCAAATTTGAAGCCAAATGAGAGAAGATACAGTTTTCATTATATAAGCCAAATAAAATTTATGCCAAAAACTAAAAGGAGAAAAAGGTCAATATGTAATGGTTAAGGTTTTAAATGGTCATGAGTGTGCAATAATTATAAGTGTATATTGCAGTGGAACACCTAAATGTATTAAGCACATATCAGCAGATATGAAATCAGGAAAAGTGCAAATCAATAAATGTAACACACCATATAAATGGAGCCAAAGACAAAAATCACATGATTATCTCAATAGATGCAGAAAAAGCATTTGACAAACACTAACATCCATTCATAATAAAAAAAAAAACCCTACACAAAATAGGAATAGGTGGTCTTTATCTTAACTGAATAAAAGCCATCTATGACAGATCAACAGCCAACATCATACTAAGCAGTCTGAAACTGAAAGCTTTCACTCTAAAATAAGGAACAAGACAAGGATTTTCACTATCAATGTTCCTATTCTATATAGTTCTATAAACATTCACCAGAGCAATTAGACAAGAGAAAAAAATGAAAGGAATAAAGATAGGAAGAAGTTAATTTATCATCATTTGTAGAAGACATGAGACTCTGCAGAGACAATCTCAAAAATTCCACCAAAGGACTTCTAGATTTAATAATCAGATTCAGTAGTATAGCTAGATACAAAGTTAAGACTCAAAAATTAAAAAAGACTTAACCAATGGCATTCATATCACAAATAACAAACTCACTGTTACATAAATTAGGGAAACAACACTTTTCATGATAGCATTGAAAGAAATGAAATGCTTAATCTAACAAAGGAGGTAAAATGTCTCTACATTGAAAACTACAGTACTGTGAAAAACGATATCAAAGAGAATATCATAAAATTGAAAGATATCTCTTGTCTTGGGTAAAAAGAACCAACATAGTGAAAATGGCCATACTCCCAAAATTGTCATGCAGATTTTATGCAATCCCAACAAAAGTATCATTAGCATATCTCACAGAACTAGAAAAATCATTCTTAAAATCCACTTGAAATCAGAAGAGACCAGAATAGCAAGAACAATTCTGGGCATCAAAGACAAGGCAGGGGCATCAAAATCTCTGGCTTGAAATTATACTATAAACCTACTATGGTAAAAACAGCATGGTCCTGGCAACAAAACAGATCTCAGGCTCAATGAAACAGATTAGAACATTCAGAAACAACTCAGAACACACTCAGCCACTTGATCACTGTCAAAGGGGCCAAACATGTTCACTGGATGCTTGGTCTCTGTGTAGCAAAACATTTCTGAAAGTTTCATGGCTTTATTCATTAACCTGTCAACACATGGTGTGCAAGTTAGGCTTGGAGGATGTTAATCTCCTTACAATGAACCTATAATTTAGGTAGGAGTCTGGATAAGCAACTCATGCAACTTAATATCAAAGCATCCACAATAATCTTAATTTGAAAATGAAGAAAGAAGCTGGATAGACATTTTAAGAAAGAAATGTAGATGGCTGACAGGTGCATGAAAATATGTTCAACAATGTTAATCATCAGAAAATGCACATAAGAAACACGATGAGGTCTCATTTCACTCAATAGAATGACTATTGCCAAAAGATAAGCAGTAACAAATGTTAGCTAGCATATGAAAAAAAAATTGAATGCTTCAACTATTGGTAGGAATATAAATTGGCACAGCCATTATGGAACACAGTATAGAGATTCCTCAAAAAATATAACCACAGAACTACTGTCTGAGTCAGCAATCCCACTCTTGGATAGATACCCAAGGGAAATTAAATGTTGAGTTATTTGCACTCTTGTACTTATCACAGCATTACTCACAATAACCAAATTGTGGAAGCAATATTACTGTTCATCACTGAATGAGTGGATAAAATTACATATAGATGCATATATACAAATGTATGCATGCACCCATATATATACATGCACCCACAATGGGTTATTCATCCATAATACGGAAGGAAATTCTAACATTTTTTAGGACATGAGTGAACCTCGATGAGATTATGACAAGTGAAAGAAGGCAGAGTAAGAAAAAATAGTAGTGTATAGTATAACATAAATAGTAGATTAAATTTTAGAAACCTCATAGAAACAGAGAATACAATGGTAGTTTGATCAAAGGTTAGAAACTTTAGTTATAAAACAGTTTTGAAGGTCTAATCTGTAGCATGATTACTAAATAACATTACTTTGCAAACTTGAAAGTTGCTGCAAGAGTAGATGAAGCATTCTTGTTTAATTTTTATTTTTTACTAGTACAAGTTTGCAGTACACAATGAGTACATTCCTTGTGCAGAGTTGTCACACGTACATAGCACATCTTAATACTTTTTCATCCCCTGTCACTCCTCTTTCTCCAGCTTCCCTCTATCTCTTGGTTCCTGTTCCTTTTGCGAAGGGTCTATTTCTCTATTTCTTATTATCTATCTTTTATTTTGCTCTTTATTTATATTTTGGGTTTCTCACATAAGTGAAATCATGCAATATTTAAGCTCATGTTTCTTAACAGAAACAAAAGGTAATTATGTGAGGTGATGGATGTAAATGATAATGCTAATAATTTCACGATATATGTATCAGATGGTACACTTTAAATAGATACAATTTTGTCAGCTAAATCTCATTGAAGCTGGGCATTTAAAGAGTACATTTTATTTTCTTTTTGGTACCCCCTGCAAAAAGCATTCCTGTACTTCTTCATGAATTGTGAGACTGCTGGATTTTGTTGTAAGAGCTTCATAGCAGAGCACAAGCCATAATTAAGTTTGGAGCTCTATGGGCCTTATGTGTGGTGCTATATTTAAATGGTATAGTGAAACATTAACACTGCTAATTCTCAGGTTATATGCATAACCAAGCCAGGGAAGCTTGTTATGATGTTTCTCATTTGCAGTGTACACTTTGATCTGTTAGGGATCAAATATCTTCTTTTAGAATATCTCGGATTTATATTTGCTCACTTCCTTCATTTATGCCATCACTTGATTCTGAGAGAAGCTTTTCCTTGAATTTTTACAGACAACAATTTATTTTTCGGTAACCCAGTTAAAAGTCTGGAAATTTTTCCTTTGCAAATTAGGCAGTTGTCTCCATGATATTCTAAAGTCCTTCCTTCCTCACCTGCTCAAGAAATGTGAGACCTGAATCCCAGCTGATGTGAAGTTTCAACAGGCAGTAATTCAAGTGTGACAGCAGTTTTACTGTTTATTCATCAGCCTCTTAAACCTATTGTTTTCCAAGGCACCCTCTGATCAATTTTTTTTAATTTAATTGATTAAGCATGAGAAACAAAAGTGCCAAAGTGCTCTGCTTTCTAAAGTTTTTGCCTGTCTGGACCTTTTTGTTATAAATTAGTGTTATTAGTCAGAGAAAAATAAGGTAGGTGAGATACTTCATGCAGGGTGAAGATGAAAAAAATTTATTTAATACGCAAGGCCTGAGAGGCATGATTCAGTATTAAAAAATATATAGCATGGAAGAAAAGCATTCCAGATATTTCTACAAATAATTTTATAAATATTTGAGAAATATTTATTAGGCCAAAGCTACAACTAAAGCCAAATGTACAGCCACTAATTCTTGGACTCACTACTCAATCACTTTCATAGATTTATATACAAGATTATCAATTAGTTCCTGTCTAGCTTTAACAGTTCTTGCTTTTGACAACTATTATCAGTCATCATTCATCAGATTGACTTAGAATGAGAAACTGTAACCTGTTCATTAAATGGAGTTAAGATTGTAATCCCCAATTTTGAGCAAGACTTTTTCTTTGATGTTCCTTATTAATTGGTGTCTCCAGTTCCTTCGGGAAAAGGAATTCCCATGAGGATCACGTATGCACAGTTGTGTAGACTTTTAGCAATATCTCTTACGCTTTCGGCTTTTGGGAAGATTAGTGACTTAAGATGTCTTTGGCTATTTTTAAGCACCTGATACAGCGGTTAATTAAATTGACAGTTAAAGGTATAGATGACAAAAATTAAATAATATAGATGCATTTACCATGAAACCATAGATGTAAGGTTCGTGAGTTAAGAGGGTCAGGACATGGTAGACTGAAGAGACAGCAGATGACCATCTCTACTTGTGTTTCATACAGCAAAGAAAGCACAGAGGAATAACTTAAAATCTTCAGTTTTTTAAAAGCTCATTCTGGTCTCAGAGGACTAACTTGTTTGGGTCAATAGAACATTAACAGGTGTTATTCATACAAAAGCTTTTGCATCTACTTTCTCTTGGAAATCAGCTCTCATGAATACAAGTGTAGGCAAACCTGTCTGAATCTTAGCACAGGAACACAACGAATGCATTGCATTCAACCTGCTGCAGCCAGAAAACTTCCAGATGTGTGGGCACCCAATCAAGATCAATAGAAACCCTTAGGCAATCACAACGTGTCGCTGAGTGCAGATACAAAGTGAGCCCAGCTGAGTCTGGCTTGGAAGAATAGAATTCTTCCCTAGAGACTCTATGGACTTACGAAAGACAATAAATGTTGATTTGTGTATGACTTTGAAATTTTATGTTTGCTGGTTGCAAGATATTAATGTGATAACAGATACCTGGTGTGTATACCTGGCCATGGTAAATGTCAATGAAAGTTAGGTATCTGTTTATGTTCTTATTGTTGATTCTAAAGCACTTTGATAATGATGCTTGCTTCCTTTTCTAGAAGATTCTATAGACAGTGTCTGTGCAACAACGCCAAAACTGTAATCTGGCTGACAATGGCTGTTCTTTTCCAGTGATTCTACAATGTATCTTGTATTTAAAGTTGTTAAAATGCGGAGATCCTGCGTATCGTGAAAATTTTCATTAAACTCTTCAGGGTACCAGTGATCTGTGAGTGTAGCTGAGCCCAGCTCCTTGAAGCTAGAGTGCTGCAGAAGCAAAGGTCACCAATTGACACAGTGCAGCCTCAGACCTGCAGTCTCGTGGAGAACAGGGGGCCAGTACTGGCCGCACAGTCCCCTCCATGAAAGCAGAGCACTGCTCTCTTGTTTGTTCTCCAAGGTGACCAGGGAGGAGCTGTTTGGGACTCTCATGAGGGCTTTTAGGTTGAGTAGGCATTACAAGGACGAAGGCTAGAGCAGTTAAGACTTCTTTCCACATTTGCAACTTGAAAGGATAATATATGGTCCCTAGGGTCTCCTGATGCTGAATTAGAGTAGTGTTTAATTATGCTGCACATAAATAGTGTTGAACAGCCAGGGAGATGTTAAATGTTACAGTTATGTGGAGAGTCAGAGGAAGTTTAGATATTGCAATTAAAGGCATTCATTGTATGTTTTACATTTTATGTTTCATCAGAATTTGTGCTCCACTCAGAGATGAATTAATATACTATTCCATTATCTCAGTCTTTTATAGTCCTTAGTAGAGTGAGGTAAATGGGGCTAATATTTGGCATTTATAATGAAAATTTATAGGTATTACAAAAAAATTAATAAGGTCATTTCAGTGTTAGTCATCATTTTGGAGGAAACAAGTCACCCAGGTGAATCACACACTTGGCTCCAAATAAACTTCGTCTGCAAAAATAATTGTAGAAATCATACTATTCTTCAAAAACTGAATAAGTAAAACAAACTTTTCTAAAGCACATTTTATGAACCACTACAAAGCTGAGTGTCCTCAAAGTATTTAAAAATTAATGGAACTTCAAGGAAGTTATCTCTTCCATGGGGAAAAACCTAAAGGCAAGAAATTAGTATACTGTAGCTGGGTGTGTTTTGAATCCTCTTTATGCCAAGAGATTATGGTACTCCCTTGTGTTTGTGTTTATAAACGGGATCTTTGCTTTATTAACAGGTTTGAGAATTACTGAATTACTCTCTTTGTCTGAAACCCAGCTGTGATGTTCTGCCCAGATCGCTTGGGATTCCTGACAAGTCAGAGATTCTGATGATGTGGGTTGGAGACAGCACAGAGATTGGGTCACAAAGACATTAAACAACTTTAGTGGAGCCTTTGGTCAACAGTGGGTGAAAGGTCCTGTGGGTATAAAGACAGGTCTACATTCTCATCCCTCTCTTAGAGTATGCACTGCTTCTTACTGTGTATGAAATGAGAGGACCTGTGTACATAGCTAGAACAGATGATAATGAGATACTCCCTTGTTACCAT
The DNA here is from genome assembly GCA_004365215.1 of Cuniculus paca. Taxonomy (NCBI): domain Eukaryota; kingdom Metazoa; phylum Chordata; class Mammalia; order Rodentia; family Cuniculidae; genus Cuniculus; species Cuniculus paca. The sequence continues at coordinate 12,313 of RJWT010008201.1, forward strand.
TTGAAGACAGTGTACTTTAATAAAAGTATATTCTCTCTATGGATATAGAAATCAAGAAAAGACGTTGGGACTAGTATCTTCTCAAGCAGACACACAGCTTATTTCTATTCTAGTATTTCAATATCCAAACTATATTATTTGAAGCCATACTTACTCTGGGAGAATTAAGATACCTCTGTCCTCAGGAATCATCTTGCTTAGCTTTGAACCCTTGGGATATGAGGTCATTTAATTGTTCCTCTGCCTTTTGGCAATTTTAAACCTTTGCTTTAGCCCATTGATTCAACTGAAGTGTATAAACAAGCTCTCTTTACCTTAGAAAAATTAAAATCGACGCAGGCATATGTTGTCACGTACACCATGCCTCAGAAATTGTGATTGTTTGCAAGCCAAATAAATAAATTATAGTTATTTCCATCATAAAATGACTACATAATCAAATTAATTAATACACCCTTCACCTTGCATAGTTAACTTTGCTTTTGGTAAGAATATGCAAAGTCTGCCCAAAAAATGTATGTGCACTTAAGCAATTCACTGTGCTAATAGATGTCTACAAGCTGATGACCATCTCTTTGAGCACCTTCTGTAATTGTAGAGTCCAAGGGTAATTTATTCATTTCATGATATCTCAATAAATTTAGTATTAATATATATATAATTTTTTTCTTTTCCTGATGTATACATGTTGTAGACTCTGTGTGTTTTTTATTTGAAATATATACAATTTAAATTGGTCAATTATAGCTCAGTAAGATGAAAATAATAACAGTAATAAGAAATCAGTAACAATTTCATTTTATTTTTGCTTTTATTAGTGGGAAAAGAAATTTTCAAGACTACGTCACAAGCCATCATCAGTCTCCGGTGTGGACAGTAGGACACAAAACTACAATTCTACCAAAAGAACAGTATGATTTATGCACTTCTTAACATCATGCGTCATGAGAGTTTGATCAGATTCGAAGTCCTGAAAAAGAGTATCCATGTGTATTAGTCAGCTTTTCGGTTGCTGCACACCATACCTGACACCCCACCTTAAAGGAGGAGAGGTTTAATTTGCATCATGTTTTTAGACAGCTGACTCCCAAGTGGGGGAGCAGGGAGGAAAGGGCAAGAGACCAGACTTCAAGGCCACACCTCTGTGACCATTCAATCACAATAGGAAGTGTGCTCTCCAGTCCTTTGAGTGGATCAATCCTAAAGTGAATCACGTTGACAAAATGGGATGGAATTTATCCATTCCACAGATCTAAGACTGGATCTCTAGTCCTCAATTGAGCTTCTGCCGGGAAAGAGAAAAAGAACAAGGCTTCATGGTCTCATCACAAAGATGGTGGCAGAAAAAGTCCGGTTTGCCTTCTGTGCAGAACTTACTCCCTGGAAAGTGCACCGAAATGGGAGGTTGAGAAGCTTCTGAAATGAGGAAAGGGAAGTGCTGAGTGATAGCTAGCCAGAAATAAGCATATTTTTCTTACTGAAGGCAAATTTTAAAACAAAAACACTGTCTGTCTGTCTGTCTGTCTGTCTGTCTTTCTCTCTCTCTCCTGCCTTGTATAACATACATGCTTCTGGAAAGCTATACTTACATTTGAACATTTCTGAGTTGTAAAAGAATAATCAACTATTTTCCTGTAATTCTTTTCACAGCCTCTACTGTGGATCAGAGCCTCAAACTGATTTCATTTAAACATAGAGTCATCCCATAATGGTTTTCTCCATGGAAAGAGGGTGAATGTGTAATTGCACTCTCTCGAGGGAGCAAATTCTGAATTCTGCTGGCAGGAGTTTTCTCTCATTGAATTGATTCTGATGGAAGATTCCATCTCAGATTCCATCACTTCAAGCAGACAATTATTTCAAAAGAACCAAATGTCCTGGGATCCCCTTTGGATCACTTTTTCATCTTTTCTTTTCTTTCTTTTTTTTTTTTTTTAGTAATACATGCTATTTCAACCTTAACTAGGATGATTGATTTTATCCTCTTTTCAATAGAATTAATTAAATTATTTTATTCATTGAGTAGCCGTTAAGATTTCCTTGAGGTTTTTGAGATTCATTTCTTGTGATGAGACTTTCTGTGCAGACCACAGGCCCAGATACATGCAAACTTTTGCAGAACCCCACTGCTTTGCATGCTGCTAGTTGATATCCTGGTTCTCTGATTTCCATGGATTATGTATCATCTCCTTGTCCAGGTTTTCTTGGCAATCTTTGAGGACTTCTTACCACTGTTGTGTCCTGTGACAGTAGATTTTTATCTAGTTTTTAAAATACGTACATCGATAAAAGAATTGCAGATGTGAATTTAGAGAAATAAAATCACTTTATTGAGAAGGGAAGATAAAAAGGGAACAAAATCACTTTATTGGGAAAAGCAGAGAAATAAGGAAACAGCTACCTTGTTGGAGTAAGGTAGGGAGCCTGAAGCCTGCATTTGAGGGTCTTTGTTTTCAGTCCCTTTTATTACACAGTGAGAAAGGAACTCCTGCCCTTGAGGGTTAGTATAATTTGCTCGACCGTTCTGCATCCTGACACCCCTGAATCTGCCCATCACCCCTTCCATTGCCTATGTGTACACCCTTGAATAAGCACTTTTTTGACTTCTCTGGTCTCTTTGTCCTGTCCAGGTGTTCATCTTGTGAGACTTACAGCAGAACCTCACATTCAAGTCTGCGCAAAAAGGAAACCTGCATTTTAGTGTATTACTATGGAAACGTGTATGTGCATATAAATAGATGTGTGAGTGTCTTCAGGTCAGTGCTGATTTAACGTACCAACTGAGTTTTCTTTAATGTAGCCCTCTTCCCTCTTTGCTTTCTTTGTGTTTAACTGGGGGTGGAGGGAGAAGAGAACTGAGACCATGGCATAAAGTAAGCCAGACCAGGCACTTTATCGGCCCTCTCTAGTCGTTTTTCTTAGTTACACTCTTTGGAAGGGGCTCTTTGTCAGAAACCTCACTGAGGTGCTTTAATTTCCCTGCCTGACTTCCGGCTTTCCCTACAAGACTCAGGGAACTGATAGCTTGTGTGCTATTTATGGATATGGACCATGCACACAGGAAAGGCTGGCTTAACCTTTCTCCCTCCAAAGAAATGCCAGTACTCGTTAACTGTGGCTTTGGTGAGAGTCTGCCCACACGGTATGGCCACAGGAGGTTGCTTTAACCAAAGCCCAGAAACTTGAGGTAGCTCAGGAATCAGAAACAAAAAGGTGGGAAAGAATTGCACATTCCATGGAACCCAAGCTTTCAAAATTTGGAACTCAGTTTGCTAAGGTACCTATTTAAAATAAAAGCAAAACAAAAAATAAGTCAAATATTAGCAGCAGTTAACCATAAGTTTAAAAAGAAAAAGAATATTTCATCACTAAAATGATGCAAGAGCCTAATGTCTGTTGAAAGGACAATCTTTTTCTTTTAGTACATTTAGTTCTTTTAAAAGATACAGTTTGTTACTTTTTTTCTAATTTTTGAAACAGGCATCATTGAACCCTTCAGTATTATAATCTGCAATATAAATGAATCTCAGAAACATTGCAGAGTGAAAGAAATCAGACACACAATTCATACTCTGTGATTTTGTTTGCTGTAATGATATAAGCAATTGAAACTAATCTCTGTTGATAGAAGTCCGTGTCATGTGTTATCATCAAGGGGTAGATAGAGAGTGTCAGAGAAACCAAGGAGTCTTCCTGGGGCACCAGTAATGCTATACATGTAATTTATCTTGGGAAAATTCAGCAAGGTGCACACTATTTCTTGTGTAATTTTTGCTTTATTATGCTTAACATACAATAAATAAAAGATATTTTATCATATTCTAGGATGACTCTGAAGGCATTTGGAAATCACTGGAGTTTCTCTTTGGATAGTTGAGGAAACTGATTATGTGAGAGGGATATTACTTTGTTCAAAAGCGCACAGCCAATTGTGAGTCCAGGCCCCCTCACTTTGGACCAAAGCCTGTGCTCTGAGGCACTCCTAATTCTGAAGCCATCACTGTGTTTGAGGCATCTCTACCGAGAAGGTCCTGCTTTAACTCAAGGTCCCTACTCAGGTGCTCAGTTACTTAGTGCCCACTGTAGACACAATTTGCATCATCTGGGTGAGAACTGTAGGGATGTTCCCTTCACCCCATCCTCACCCCAGGAGTGGACACGTCTAGCTTGACAGCTGTCTACTTCATACTCTCCATAGCCAAGCATATTAGTGTTTCTTTAAGAAAAGTCATTTCTTCTTCCCTTTTCCAAGACAAGCACCTTTTCCTGAATGCCTGAAATTCTCCAGTTCTTTTCGTTTGATTTTCTCCTCTTCCATTTGTACCTGGCATCTTTATCTGCTTAATTCTCTCCCTCTCTTGCTTTCTTTAGAAAATAAATAAGACAAAGTAAAGCAAGCACTACAAGCAAACATCCCCTCTGCACACTGCCAGGCATACTAGACATTTGTTAGGTGCCCACAACCAGCTCATATCTCAGCCTTGCTCAGTCAGGCAGGTCTCTGGCTTCTTCTCTACACATTGTTGTACTCAGGTTTTAAAAACAACTCCAGTGCTGGGGCTATAGTTCAGCAGCACAGTGCCTGAGGTCATGAGTTTGATTCCCAGTAATGAAACAAAACAAAACAAAAAGTCCAGTAATCCTAAATTATTTAGCTCCATTTTTTCCCTCTGTTTCACTGTCATTTGGCTTCCAACCTCACAGCTCTGCTAACACTGCTCCACTGAAAAATGTCTTTGTCCTTTTAATAGGGCCTAAATGGTCTGACTTAATCACAGCATATGCCTGTCATTCAGGTACTCATATTAATATATATATATATATATATATATATATATGTTTTTAAATTTCCAAAAAACTTTAGAACTTGCAGTATAAATTTGGTGGTCAAAGCTACATTTCAATAACTTCATCAATGACAAGTAATAAGTCCTCCTTTTGTGCCTTTAGTCATACTGGGCACCATGTGCATGATGGTTATGAACATAGACTGGTTTAAAATCTTAGGTTAAATTTTCATTTCTCATGTAGGAGGTGTGTGGTCTTAGGCAAGTCACTTAATCAACCTGAACCTCTGTTTCTTCATTCAATAAAAAAAAAAAAGAATAGTAATAATATCACCTACCTCATACTGTAGGTAGAATGGTTCAATAAGATAATATAAAGAATATCTTATAATTCCTGGCAGAATTATCTTTCAATAAACAGAAACATCTCCTTACTGCATCTTCTTCATTGAATTTACCTAATGCTCTACAGCATCTGGAGTATGATATATCTTAGTCTACTTGTGTCCTATTACCCTTAATCTCAGCATATCTGCTGTGGTCTTTTTATTCTTTCTGTGTTCAAAATTCCAGTAAAGCCTGATGGTTAAACACTGAGGCTGAGCCGATAAAACTCACGGGGTCATTATCCTAGCTGTACCTCTTGCTATGTAAGTGCACTTGGACAAATTATTGTACCTTCTGGAGTTTTTTTTTTTTTCTGTATCTGTAAAACGAGATCACTAGCTATAAATATCTACTTTCATAGCTGCTATCAACTTCACAACAGTTGTTTAAAAGTTTTAGTGAGCTAAAGCATGAATCATGCGTTCACTATTCCTGGAACAGAGGAAACACCTACAAAATCTTAGTCACTGTGCTCTGTCACCAGAGATTTTGACTCTACATTCCTCCATTCATTCTTGTCTCTGGCCTCTGTGTAAAAATCTGTGTACCTGTCCTCTCTGGGGCCATAATAACCTTCTCCTGTGCATTCATCCTTTGATTCTTTTTTGTCTCCTGCTTAATAGCTTCATAACTAGTTTTCCTGTCTGTGGTATGTTCCTCCTTCAATCCACTGTCAATGCTGAAGTAGTTGAATTGTTCCAAATCGCATTTCTGACCGTGTTATTCTTTGACACTTTGAACTCCTGTGGTTTCCCATTGTCTGCGGATTAGATTGTGAACTCTAAGTCGTGCTGCTGTAGCTTCCCCCATCTAGATTCTACTTCCTTTTCAACTATTATTTTTTACTCTGTATGCACTGCTGGATCCAGTAACCCAACTAAATGACTGCCATATATCTGACTGCCATTCCTTCAGCAGGGCCAGTGTGTCTCTTGTCCTGTCTGTCTGTTCATCTCAATATCCTTTCTTCTCTAAATGCACAATCACTGCCATGTATTAAAAATCAACATGGATGGTATATTCACCATGACTGTCCTAATATGTTCTCCACCTTTAAAATAGAACAGGTATACTCTCTGGGATGTCATCTGACTCTTCCTAGTGAATGCCACTTTTTCTACCCAATGTTCTGTTTGAAAATAGTTTTTGTTTCCCAAAAGTTTAGTGTTTGCAAGTACTGATTCTTTTTCATTCCTTGTCCTCTGTCTTTCACCATACATCAGCATGCCTAGCAGAGGGAAGTGGCTATCTTGAAATAATTAACCAAACTCTGCATGAATTGAATCAGGCTCTGTGGAGCCCACTGTACAAATCATCCTGTTTTCCTGTTTTCCAGGGATGTAAGGCCGAAGTGGAAGGAAAGAGCATGCGTTCATGGAAATGCCTCAGTGATGTTCTCAGCACAGCACATGAACAGATGCAGTTTAAGGCAGTTCCCTAACCTTGGTAAATACCAAGGATACAGAGAAACCACATCAACCTTGCAATACAAAGCGAGCATGCTCCACAGATGAAGGCAGTTTCATGCAGGAGCTGGAAATAAGGAAGAGAGAACCATTGACACAAAATGCTGGAAAGGCTATGCTGGTGGGTAGGAGTGACTCGTCCAAGTGCAGCCATGCCAGTTTGTCCATTTGCCTGAGGGGCAATGTGGACTTTATCCTGGAAAAGTTCAAATGTGTTAGAGCCCCAAATCACAATACACTCAGGTCCCAATTTAAAACAATGAAATAAATCTTTCAGTTTAGTAGCAAAGGCATACACTTTGGAGTGAAACATGCTAGATTTACATTCTCTTTTACTTAACAAGGGTATGATCCTGAACCTGTGACTACCTCTTTAAATTTCAGATTGCACAATTTTTTTTTATATTTTTCTTTTACTTTCTAGGGTTCAGAGGAGGCATCTGGCAGTAATTCAATTCTGCCTTTCTTAAGTGCTAGCATCATAACCTTGAAAAAGTGCCTTACTTCTTTGAGCTTCTTCATGTTCATCAGATGATCATGAAGGTGAATTAAACAGTGCATATAAACATTTGCCACATCATAGAAAATGAAAGCATTTTAGATAATATTATCAATATTAGGGCTGGGGATATAGCTCAGCAGCATAAGTGCCTGCCTGGCAAGCATGAGGTCATGTGTTCCATCCCAAGTACAAAGAAAAAAATATATATATATGTTATAAATATTATCCATTGCACTCTGAGAATCAGCATCCTTATCTATGAAATGGGTAAGCTAACAGTCACTTGCTAAGGATGTTATATGAATTTAATAAGCCATTGGCCTACGTATTGGGCATAAAGTAGGCACTCAATGATAGATTGATACTATTTCAAGAAAATATATACTTGGAGTAACCAAAATGCCAATCACCGTCCTATTTAATTTAGTGGATAATTTTGTGTTTAATGTCTGTCTTTCATTTCAGAATAAAATCTCAAAAGTTAAAATTGTGACTATCAGGGCTGGGGATCGAGCTCAGCGGTCTAAGCACCTGCCTGGCAAGCGCAAGGTCGTGAGTTCAATCCCCGGTGCCGCAAAAAAAAAAAAAATAAATCGTGACTATCTTACCACTGCTCATTGCCTGTTACTGAATATATCGACAAAGAAGCAGGACAGGAAAAATTTTCAGTAATAATTACGGGGTCGTATAGAGCTGACACATAGTAGATTTTTACGGATTAACAAATTTTGAAACTTATTTCCAGAGTTGTTGAAATGAAACCATTTTCACTAAATACGCAGTATATGAGTAAACTGTAGATTCTAACTTTCTCTAATTTATGTTCTTCTATTTTATTTGTACCTTTTGCATAAATTTATACTCTTCCCCTGACTCCATATACTCTAAATTTGTCCATTAGTCTTGTTTATAATTATAGACATTATTACTTAGTATAAATGTTGAAATATTCGTGTGAAAACTGCCATGTAAGGCATGATATGGCTCTTGGCAACTGGTATGATTATTGGTAAACCTTAATTAGATTCTGGGACAGAGAGAATACCCTTAGAGTAAATCACATACAGAAAAAAGGAACAGGAAAAAAAGACTGAAGGAAAAGTGAAAAGGGGGAGAAGTATAGGTGTGCAATTTAAGTAATCAGCTTAGAATTTACCAACTTGCAATCTGCAAGTGGCTAACAACTACATTTACAAAGATTTATCAAACACAGGCTGCCTCCATTCTTGTAAAATGCTGGATTAAGAAGGTTGAAGGTTAGAGAGGAGTATGTGTTTCTAAGAATGCTCTACCTAAATTGTTTAGGAAAACCATAAATCAATAAAACATGAATGAGCTCACCCCAAGCAAAACAGTTCTGGACATTGAAGGTGTTTGGAAACTTCTCATCTCGAGAATCACTAAACATACCTCAAAGGTTATTGCTTGAAGAAATTAAGCAAGAACTTGCTGAAAGTATCAGAGAACAATTAGATTTTATATAGAAGAGTTTTCAGATTTATTTCATTGGTCTCCAGTGGTCAGAGTTAAAAGTGCTCAATTTATTAGACTATGTTTCTATTTATTCATCTAACAAATCCTTACAGAGCTCCAATCAAATTCCAGGAATTGTTTTAAGTGCCATGGAGAAAAAAGAATTGCATAAATGCCACCACTTGTGACTTTGGCGTGGCACAAAGGGTGAGAGATTACTTGGAATCAATGTCCAGTTTAAAATCAGAGGGCCCAGAGGGGCTGCCTTAACTGAGACCATCAGCATGAGAGAGTCTCAAGAAAAAAAAATCCCAGATCTGAAGTTCTGTGGCTTTTCATTAATAAGTCCAGGAAGCAATGATCAGGAAACAAGAAGGGTATTTGTGCAGGAATTCAGGACAAGGGACAGGGAGGACAAGGGACAGGGAGGACAAGGACCAGGGCTTATATTCCTGAGGGATGTATTTTGATCCTATATGGACTTGGGGCACTGTAGGGTATCTTTCAATCTTTAACCAAGCATTCTGGGAAGTTTTAAGCTTGTGACCCCAAAAGTCCCTTATCTCTGCATATCTATCTCGTATATACCTGTGGCCAATTTCTCCACACCTAAAACCCTGTGCCTCTACTGAATAAGAGTTCTTGTAGAAAGATGCTTTCCTAATACAGTCTTTCAAGGATGGGTTTTTCATGAGACAAGGTAAAGAAAATCTTACTGAACTTTCTAACTAGTAGAACAGAGACAACCTAATACAACTATATTTATTGAATATTACTCTTTATTTAAAGTCGTGGACTCTGTTGTTTGCCAATATGGAAGTAAATAGGACAAATAAGGCTCCTGCATGTACGGAACTGTCATTCCAAATGGAAAGAGATACAACAAACAATTACACAAATAAACATGATGATTTCTGATGATAATAAATTTTAAACCTTAATTTACAATTATGAGAATCCAAATGGGATGTGCTACTTTGGATGTTCAGAGGTGGCATTTTGAGGAAGAAGTATTTGAGCTGAGATATGGAATTTAGAACATCTTCAGTGTACAATTTATATTCTTTCTTTCTAATGTCAACCCCACCATTCCTTCTATTGCCAAGAGTGGTGCTTGCTGACATTTGCACCTTACTTTGTCATTCTAGGAATTGTCCTTAGCCAGAGAAAGCTGCTTTAGGAAGCCTATGCCACCTTTCTGGGCATAGATTCCTCAGGTGAGGCTATATGGGTGTGGGCCCCTCATCCTTAAAAGGAATGGCTCTGCAGGGCTGTACTAGTTTAAAACTTCCCATGGGTTAACTGAGGCTCTTGCTGAAATTCATTCCATGCACATTTATGCACACCCTTGTTTCCTTCACTGCCTCACAATGTGGACTCCAAAAACTACTATTAAATTTCTCCTGCACAAATTTCTGTCAGAGAGTTCGTGTCTCAGAGTCTAATTTCACATGATCTGTGACAGATATAACTGATAAGGAATGACCATCCTATAATGCACCTGGAGTACCATTAAAATAATGTATTAAATTGATGACAATAAAGGTAGCATTACTGACACATAGCGGTTCTGGAAGACAGGATCTTCTCTGGTTCCCAAAATACGTGTGATCCTAGTCAGATACCCTCTCATGGATGCTCTCTCTTAATCATGATTGCCTCAATGCTTTCTTCAGTTTGATGAAACATATGCATGTTTCTCCTTGATTATAGATCCCTGACCTCCCTTCTTTAGGCTATTTGCTCAGGAAAACTAGCAATTGTAAGTTGTTGCCTGTTATGTTAAGTTGTAAACCTTCTCTCAATTTCTTGCCCCCTTTACCACCCTAGAATATCTTTTCCAGCAATCTGAGACCCATTCCTGTGAAATACAGTCAAGAAAAATAGCAAGGATGCACCCTCATCTCTGTCAAAGGGTAGAATCCTAACTGGTAAGCATCAATGACAAACACAAAGGTTGATCTCTTCCTGAAAGTCTTCCAGTACTGTTCCACTAGCTCATCCCAACCTCCTGTCTTTCATTTTAGTGAGTGGCTGTGTTCAGTCTCTCTCCACTATTGTGACAACCTTGAATAAAGTTATTCTGGCCTGTGTAACTCTGATGCAATTTTTCTTTGACACTCGCTTTCTTTATTAGTGATTTTTATCAAGCAGAGAGGCTGGCAGGGTTAAAATGGCTGTCGTTTGTAGTGCCTGGTATTGCCCAGCAGTAAGCTCCTGTTCTGGATTATTCTTTTGATATTCCAACTGGGCAGGATCACAGGCAACCATAAGAGTTCCTTTCATTAGACGTGTGGGGAGACAGCAACAAAGTATCAGCTGATATCTCAGAAGCAAGGCCCGATAATGAGCTGCCAAAGAGCTTGCATGGGTAGGTGAAGCAGGACAGCTAAGACTGCGTCGCCTGGTGGTTTGAATGTGCAATTGCAAGTTCAAGCCTTGTTTGTCTGCATGACAAGTGCCAAAACTGGTACTGAGCATCTTAAGTGATGCTCACCTTATTATTCCTAAGGATGTTTCTGCTCTGACGATTTAATACTAACTTCTCTAAGCATCAGTACGGTACCTCAAAGACCTCACTTGTTCTGGCTACACAATCTTTTAATGAGCTGACACACTGAAATTACTTAAAACCTTGTACTGGCATTTGGGATACCATTAGAATTTTGCTTGGTTTTGTCCCTTTTTTTTTTTCTTATTTTTTCCTTAAGCTAAATCCCCACCAATCCCATTACTCCATCAAATGGTATGTTGTTTTTATGGTTCATACTACTCACTCTTACTGTGCTTCAAAAGAGATGGGAACAGTTTTCTTTGCAGCTAGCCTTAGCATCACGAAAGGCTGGTGGGGCCTCAGGAAACAATCATGTCATGAACAATAGGAAATCATGTTCTCTCCCCACAATCTTTTTCAATTGTTTTTATCCAATTATTTTTTTTTATTTCTTTGATAGGATCTGGTAATTCTTTTAATAAGTTTGCATGTGTTTAATTATTACATAGTTAAATTTTTCCCTTCAGGTAGCACGGCAAAAACATTTGAGATATGTTTCTGGTATCTGTCCATGAATTCAGCCCTCTTCATTTTTATCTTCTTATTATCTGGATTAAAAGGATTTTTTTGGTAGTTCTTTAATCCCTGAGATATAAACAATGGAGAAACAGAGCTCTCGAAAGGATAATTGCCAAGCATGGAGAAAGACTCTGAAGCAGAGTTCCTAGGCTATGGAAGACAATCCCTCTGGGATTAAAATTCACACCAAGCCTGGTCCTTGTAAACCATCCTTCCTAATCCGCACAACTTGGGGACACTTTATGAAAATCAACTAAGCTCAGAAAGGTAAGGAACCTCGATGAAGTTATTTCAGTGCAGGGCAAGCAGGGAATGGTAGGAAAGAGCACACTAATGAAATGTTTACAGGCTAACTGTGCATAACGGGACCATTGTATTAAAAACTACTGCACTGAGTTCCACATTCAACCTTTTCCAAAAAGAGTGCACATGTTTTGAAACAAGCTGAAAGAATGTATGCACACATGTAAAACTTTAAATAATGATTAGTTTCTGTGTTTATTTCTTGGAAGTGTGTTTAGTTAAGTAAGGGATTAACTCCTACAGATTTAAAAATATTAATGTTAAATGTTTTTATCATACAAGAAGCAATAAGAAATAATGCAATAAGTATTTTCTTGTCTAGCAATACAGAAATTTATAAAGCTTCCATATTTCATCATGTTGATGTTTTCTACACTTGTATACATTACTAGTTGGGCAGATATTTTTATTCTTTGTTTTTGTTAATGCAGTCATAATCTGTAGAATTGTTCTTGTGCTGGTATTTTCCCAAGTTAATAAATCTGGGACAGCAGTTCTCAAACTGACTATACATTATAATCACATAGAAAGCTTTGTAAAATAAAACCCCCTTACATGAAAAGATTATGTTAAATAAAATAAGACAGACATAGAAAGGCAAATACATGTCATCAATCTCATATGTGAAGGGTGAAAAATGCTGCCCTTGTAGAAGTACAGAATAGAATAGCAATTACAAGAATTGAGAAGAGTATGAAGAGAGATACTCTATTCTGATGTTCTGTAGCACAGTAAGGTGACCACTGCACCTCAGCTGATTACATGTTTTACATAGAATTTAAAGACTAGAACTTGAAATTTCTCATCAAAAGAGTGATAAAAATGGTAACTGTTTCAGGAGGTAAAAATGCTAGTTACCCTAATTTTACCATTACATATTATATGTATGCATCAAATTACTGCACCATATCCCATGAGCATGTGTAATTCCTGCATATCAATAGGAGATATCTCCTGACTAAAGTACTTGGTAATAGATGGGAGGAAAGGTTTTTCAAGATCATTTGGCCTTGTCTCAGGAACTCTCCTGCTCAACAGTAGCAGGGAGGGTCACTTTCTCCTTTCCTCTTTTCTCTACTGCAAAATATTAAAACAATGAAAAGGTAGTCTTTGAACTCTTCAGTAACAAAGTGCGCACTCCATTCTCTTTTCTCTGGATTGTACACACACCACTATGTGTATAATAGGGTAGCATCTCTGTGAGTCCAGAAAATGCAATGTAACACCCAGCCTCCACTTTCCTCCTTTCCTCCACTTTTCCACGTCCTGCTGGAAGAAGGTCATCTGCCAATACGGTGCTAGGAAGGCAAATGCTCTGCATTGCTTCCTCAGTGCTCACTGCATGTGGAGTTCTTGGCTAAGTATTTGTTTTTACAGACTGTTATGGATTAAAAACTGGTAGTCAACTTAACACCAGCTGAATTAAGTCAGCATGGTGCTGCATTTAGATAACCCACCTGAGGAAAGTTACCAGCATAAAAAGAGACATGGAAAGGAAGAGTGGTGGCATTGTGGGTTCTCCTAAGTGCTGCTGTTTGGAGCCATTGGTTCTCCTGGAAGAGCTTGTCAGACTGGTTCCCCAATATGACTTTGGCCATTATCATCAGAGGAGCTCGGGACCTTGGTGAGAGTGGCTGCGGTTCACTTTGGGGAGCTCTGGTCTTTATGTTGAGCATCACTTCCTGGCTCCAGAGGGGAAGATGGTTGCTGTTTAAACTCCAGGAGAAGTTATCATGCTGGCTTCCTGGCATGTACTTGACTGTTCTCATTGTTGGAGGAGTGCGGGACCTCATTGTCGCTGAGGATGGCTGTGGTACTTTTCAGGGAGCCCTGGTTCTTATTTGAGCATCGCTTTTCGGCTCCACTACAGAACCCTCAACCTACTAGTACAGATCCTTCATCCTGCTGGCATAGACTTTCTAGCTTCCACTGCTGGCCATTGGTCCTTCCCAGAACAGACTTTGGTGTTGTGGACAGATTTCCTGCACTTTCTTGTGTCTAACACTGGGTAACCATCATAAATAATATTATAAATTCTGTGTCCTGATTGTAATCTTTCTCCCTGGAACCCCTGACTATAACACAGACCTCGTCCCCATTAATGAAACTTGCACAACAATCCCGTGAAAGAGATGTAAAAAACTAAATCTTGGCAAGGGAAACTTGGCTTACGTTTCACAAATAATGGTACATAAAGGCATTCCTTTGGTGAATTTGAAGAATTTTTGAATTTCAAGCACAGTCTGATGGATTTAGAGTCAGAAATGTGGTTGGACCTGATTCTTCCCCTCTTAAGTTC
>RJWT010008202.1:0-26524 GCA_004365215.1 Cuniculus paca
GAGTACCAAACAAATTGTTTTGGATGGAAAGGGTAACAAGCCACAAGGCAATTGGCACTACAATTTCTAGCTTACATATTGAGTACCAAAAAGAGTATCAGGACAAAATTTGCATGTCAAAATGCATTGAGTACCAAATTCGATGACTTTCTAAGCAATTGAATACCAAGGCAGGATTCTATTTTATATTTTCCATTTCATCCCTCAAATGTGTCCTCATTCATCTATTCCTGTTCCGCATCTCAAAATCTATTTTGCAATATTTAAAATATTACTGGGAGATCTCCTTCCAAGATACATACTCCATTATAAAAACAAGTCTCAATTTTTAGATCTGGGTGATCTTACTACAATTAAAATTGAAAACGATGCTTCACTTAGTAGGCAAATTCCTGTAACCTTGAACAGTCAAACTCTTTGGAACAATACAATTGATTAGTCTTGGCTGCTTCCCCAGATTGTGCTTTAACTATTCTGTACTTATTGCAAGTTTTGCTTCATTGATGTTGCTAAAAGAAAAAAAAAAAACAGAAATGGACAGTAAAGTGGTAAAAACAGATTTTATTCAGGATTCTTGCAGTTGAGGAAAAGAGACTTAACTATAAAATTCAACAAGTAAAATTTATAGTTAAGAAGCAGAATGGAGATGAGTGGATAAATAATTGCTAAAAGATAACATACAAGGTGATGAGAATTTTGGCTAACCCAAGGTAACAGAATTCTTGTTGAAGGCAAGCTAAGATCACCAGACTTTACCTGGGAGTCATCAAGGTTGAGGAACAAGATTAGATGTTGAGGGTAATCAGATATGGAGGGTGGAGATTTTACCTAAACTGATTTAGTGGGGTCCTTAGTAAACATAGGTTATGTAGAGACAAACATGGAGATTCAAAAATTAAGGCCTGGTAGACTTTAGTCAAGGACAAAATCTTTGTCAACTTTACTTTTACATTAACCTAAAGAATGCAGCAGTATGTTCATGGTCTGCTTACCAAGTAGTTTAGTCTCCAAAATAACTTCCCCACCAGCTCCTTGATTCTTCTTTAAGGTCAGTTTAAAAATATTAAAATTACATTATCATCTTCTGCCCTCACATATTCTTTTAATAGAATTGACAAGTTCTTACGTATTTCCTTCTATCATATGTTATGAATATCTCTTAATGTATTTAAACAAAACTCTGTACTTATTTTTATTCTACATCACCTCTAAAATCATTAATTTACCCTGTAAATGTAAAAGAATAAACTTAGCTCTAATATTTTAAGCATTGAATACATATTACACTGAATAAAAATTATATTTGTAAGTTTGCTTATAAATCACCACAAAGAATCTTCTTAGAGCTTTTTTTGATCAATTTAAATTCAGCGACAAAGCCATATGATCATGGTACCATTTCAAAATGTCCAGTTTCTAAAAAGTGTTCTGTCAAAGGCACAGGTCTCTTTAAAAGACAGGTAATGTATTAACGATCATTAAAATCTCTCCTTTACTTTACTTCAGTAGAATCCATGCTAAGTTTTTCTAATATCTTCCAGGTAGCTCAGGACTGGTAGAAAATATTTTTTTCTATACAATTGCTGATAGAGATGTCTGAGGGATATACTAAAGTGGATGTGTCAGCCCAGCCATTTCCTGTTTATTTGTTTTAGCATTATTAGGTTACAGTCAAGCCACAATTATCTCACAGAAAATTTCTTAGAGCTTTTCTCATTTTATAAGTTCTAATTAAGGTACAGCAGACAGTCTGATTCATAAATCCACTTAAACGGACATACACAGGCTTTAGTGTCTCAGTACCCTGAGAGAAAATAATTAAGGGTAGTTACTGTCAACCTCTGCTTACTGTTACATGCCAACTTCTCTGAAGAGCCTTCACTTCCTATAATGATATGTGACTTATATGACCCATGTTCAAAATAATGGCACCATCTAATAGATAGATTGATGGACAGACATATACATATGTATTGATAAAGAAATATACAACTTAAATCCACACTTATGTATTGTGACTATTGGTTATTTGCTTATTCTATTAAAAATGTTTGTCCTGATACCCCACATGTTTGGAAACGACTAATTTAAAAGTTAGAAAAGGCAGGATGGTACCAGAGTAGCCTAAGAATAACCCAGTTGTTTAGAGCTTAATGGAAACTCTATACTTAAGGAAGATGGTTATAAGGTAAGAGGTAAAGAAATGTTTCAGAACAAATGTCTGATTAGGATGAGAATGTGTCAAAAATGAGATGTGGAGAACTTTAGCAAATGGCTCATTTTTGTTCAAAGCAGAGTCTGTTTTCAGCTTTATTGTCATTTTTTATAAACAAATTCAAGACTCGAGAGTATACACTTGAAGCCCTCCAGGAGAACATCATAGAGTTTTGCATGGTGGGCTGAGAAAATAGGAGGTCATATTTCCCTAACACAGCATGCACGACTTCTCAGTACAGACATGTATGAAATAATAAAAACAGTGTGTTGGACAAGAACATTGAGCCTATCCAATAACATTTATGAGGACATTGTTCCTGTCTTTTCTACTGCTGGGGCCCTTTTTATCTCTTGAACATATTACTTTTTCACCTTCACTCGAATGCTTTCAGATAAACAGATGGAAGAACTACAGAGGAGCTAGGGTTATTTGCTACTTCCTTGTCTGTGTCTTTGTGACTGTGGCCAAGTTGGGCACTGTGATTAATGTGAGATACAGATGTCAGCTGTGCACTCAGCGTCTGACTCTGGCTGGCTGACAGGCTGATTGGGCTGTGCAGGTGATGGCTCCCATTTGCCCGGGTAGTAAAAGTACCTCCTCCTCCCAGAAAGAAGAGAATTCTCCATGGCAGCTAAAGAATACTGTGTATTCCTTAGACTATAAAGCTTTGAGATAGAGATCAAGCTCTAATTAAAAGGATTGCCTGTAAAGTTTCTAGCAACTAAAATACATGCTTGCTGAAAATGTAGGGAATCAATGTAGATACATAATCCTTCTACTCTCAGCTCAAAAAACTGACTTCCAAATGAAAAGAATGATTCATGTATTTTATTCAAAATGGATACAGATTTGATTTCCAATCCTGTATCAGACTCTTGTACTCTGTTTATGGCAAGTTAAATATAGCAATGTGAACCTCATTTTAGCATCTATTAGATGACATGATAATACCTAACTGACACACAGTTGAGCTGATTAAATAATCTGATCTATAATGATTTGGGTGACTCATAGCAGGTCCTTAACAAGTTATAGTTATCATTATCTCTTTTTCAATTTTTTTCTTACCTTGAGAAGAAAAAAAATTTATCCACACACACATAAGTACAAACAGTAGTACCTCAGTTCATGAATGCTTCTGTACACAAACAATTAAGTTCACAAACAGGAGCATTATGCAAAATTTTGTTTCCATTCTCAAAATCTGCATTGTGTGATGAACACAACTATGGTTATCTTCCCCATTGTGGAATGAATTAAGTTTGTGAACCAAGGTATACTGTATATATAAATTATATGTTATAGTATATATTAAATCTCAATAACATGTCAGGTAGGTATTATTATTATTATTATTAGTTCAATTCTACATACAGTAGTGTATAGAGAAACAAATATGAATTGGATTTCACTGCAGTTCTGCATGCTGTTAGTAACTTGAGAGTTTATGTTAGTCATGCTGCTCTACAGACAGGCCACTAATAAGGTTCTGAACATGAAATGACATTTTTGATTGTTTATAACTTGTCTGTTACTCTTACCAAAGCATGAACATGCACAAGAATGAAAAACTATCCAGTATAGCTGTTAAATAACCCTATCATTAAAAACCAGGGGCCTGACGAATTAGAGGTTTAAAGCATTCTTGTTATTTCTATTCTAGAGGACCTGAAAACTTCTTAAAGATGGAATCTCATTCCTGGTTTTCTATACCAAAATGCATTTTTCCAAAGACATAACATATTTCACTTCAACTCTATTATCTCATGCTCTGGAAAACTGGATAACCGCCCATAAAACTAGGCCATGGTGCCTCTCAATTATGCAATAAGTTCATCTCTGAATAATTAGAATTTGTTCAAAGAACAGAAGGAAAAACTTAATTAAGTGAGAATCTCATGGATCTCAAATAATTTATCAAAAATATTCAGTAAAGAAAGACAGAAGAAGTATTTAGCAATGTTTGGTTATCTCACTTACATTTATTCTGCTGTATGTTCACTAAACAATATGACCATCCTCTATCCAATAATTGAATTCTAGTCTCTATTTATCCTGCCCTTCAGAGCCCCAAACTTTTATCAGCTTGGTAAATATGTTTGCCTTTGAGTTGCTATCCCATTTCTGGTACCTGCACAACTAAAGCAAACACAATTCCAGTCCTATTTTTTCCATTGACTGTCTGTCTGATTGTTTATTTATCTCTGCTCCCCATTTACTCAGGTACAATTCATAATGTTTGAATTTTTCTAAGAACAAACTTAATATAATTGATTACTCAGACACTTTACTCAGGTTTTGACATTAAGCTCCTTCAAATGAGCCCATCAACTCTCTGGTCTCATATCAGTTGTCAATTCTGCCTTTCTAACTAATTTGATGTGATTGTAATTCTTGTCCATGAAATTATACTTACTGTTAACTGAGGCATTCTATATTCAATTTTTTCATGTAACTCTATAATTCATCATGGTATTTACTTTAAATTTCTGTGATAGTCTGAAAATTCTTACTTTAAATGTTCATGAGCTAATACAAGAAGACTTAGGTATAATATTGACACATTTTATTAAATCATAGTTATGCCTACAATCCTGAGAACAAGGACAGATATCATAAGTTCCCAATTTATGAATATTTGAGTTATGAACTTTCACAGATACATGCTGACCTTGCATTGCCAACATTTATAGATGCAAACAAATTGTGGAAGTAGCTTGCATGTCTGCCAGACATTGTCTCAGCTGTGCCACAGTGTACTCACTGTACAGTATGATTGTATATAGCAGCGCAGGGATCAATCAGAGCCCAGGATGACTGGAAGAGGAAAAGTAGTGGTGATGTAGAGGGGATGGCAAGGAAGCACAAAGCAGTAAACATTGTGTATTTGTGTCAAAGGCATGTAAGACTCATTTTGTTGGACTTACAAATGAATGTGACTTATGAATGTTCTCTCAGAACAGAACTCATTTGTAAGTCAGGAACTTACCACAGTCATTACACCAATCTTTGCAGACCCAAGATCTAGGCCTGCTTCATTTTACTAAGGGTCCCAACAAGCACCAGGCACCAAGTTTGTCCCGTGGTAGACCCAGAATCCAGACCTACCTCCACAGCCCTGGGCACCAGGCTTGTCCTGCAAACTCAGAACCAGGTCCAACCCATGCAGCAGGATTACCCATATGGACCCAGGTTCTGGACATAACATTGTGGACCTGGGCATTATCCAGCCTTCCCAAGAATTCCAACAAAACTCTCCATGGACCTTCTCAGAACTTCTGGATGGGCTGATTACTGAAGGGCATTCCCTGTCAAATCTAGTCTGTAAAAGCTAGAAGTAGTGACTCCATCTTCAAATATATATGTACAAATGCAAAGGCCATAAACTATTGAAAAAAATCAATAATGATCACCAGCAGCAACCAAAAAAATTGGAAGGCTACAAATTGCTTGACAAAGATTCAAACTAATCGTCTTACAAAAGTTCAGTGAAGTATAAGAGCACATAGATAGAAAATTTTAAGAAGTCAGGAAAAGACTACAGAAAAAAAACCCTAGAAATGCAACAGAGAAACTATAGTGAAAAGAAGCAAACATATTCTAGAGCTGAAAAACACAATTACTAAACTAAAAGAAATCAGAGAGAGCTGCAACTGAACAGTTGATCAAGCGTAAAAAATAACTGGAGAGTTCCAAGAGAGTGCATATGAAATTATACAGAGGAACATCAATAACAACAACAAACAGACAAAAAGAAGTGAGCAAAGAAAACCTATGGGAATAATGGGACATGATCAACTGAATTAATATATTATGAGATTTCTAGAAAGAATACAGAAAGAGAATGACAGAAACCTTATTTAAACAAACAGTGGCAGAAAACTTCCTAAATACAGACAGAAAGGAAACATTCAAGTCTGTGCTCGCCAATGCGGGTTAAACATAAAGAGATCTTAACTGAGCCACATTATAATCAGCTTCTTAAAAGACAAAAGCAAAGAAAGAAATTTGAATACAGCAAGAAAATATTGGCTTACCACATACAAGGAAAATTATAATACTATCCACAGATTTCTGAGTGGAAACATTGGCGACTGGAACAAGTGAAATGATCTATTCAAAGTACTGAAGGAAAACAACAAAGCAAAAAAAAAAAAATAAATAAATAAATAAATAACTAGCAACCAAGAATAGAAACTATGTAGCCAAGTTGTCCTTCAAAAGTGAAAAATATATGGATGTAATTCAAAATATATGGTGAATGTTTAAATTTTTTAAAAAACCATTAAGGCATATTGCCATTAATCCCTTTCAAAATACTGCCTCCTTCCTTCAAGGACACGTATTTCATTGTTTTTGACACTTTCTGAAACAGTTTTGAAAATCCTCTTTCGTGAGTGTGTGTTATAGATTAAGAACTGGTGGTCAACTTGGCACCAGCTGAACTAAATTGGCATGGTGCTGCATTTAGACAATCCACCTGAGGAAGGTTGTCAGCATAAAAAGAGACATGGAGAGGAAGAGCAGGAGGTTTTGTGGGTTCTCCTGGGTGCTGTTGTTTGAAGCCATTGGTTCTCCTGGAGGAGCTTATCAGGCTGGCTCCCCAGTGACTCTGGCTATTATCATCGGAGGAGCTCGGGACCTTGTCACTGAGAGTGGCTGCGGTTCACTCTGGAGGGCTCTGGTCTTTATGCTGAGCATTGCTTCCTGGCTCCGGAGGGGAAGATGGTTACTGTTCAAACTCCAGGAGAAGTTGTCACGCTGGCTTCCTGGCATGTACTTGACTGTTCTCATCATTGGAGGAATGCGGGACTTCGTCATCGCTAAGGATGGCTGTGGTACTTTCCAGGAGCCCTGGTTCTTATCTGAGCGTTGCTTCTTGGCTCCACTGTAGAACCCTCAACCTACTAGCACAGATCCTTCATCCTGCTGGCATAGACTTTCTAACTTCCACTGCTGGCCTATGGGCCTTCTCAATATAGACTTTGGTGTTGTGGACAGATTTCCTGCACTTTCTTGTGTCTCACAACTGGGTAACCATTATAAATAATATTATAAATTCTGTGTCCTGATTGTGGTCTTTCTCTCCACAACCCCTGACTATAACAGTGTGTTTTTAGCTATGATGAAAAATTTGGTGAATGGTACTATCCAATGGCATTCAACAGAATGATGAGTTCATAAAAATATTACAGTGTGTCCTCATCCACCTAGTTACTAGATCTGATACCATGTGACTTGCGGCTCTTCCTCAAAGTCAAACTGACCATAAGGGGCAAATGATTTGAACAACTAAGGACACTGAGGTAGCCATGACAGCACAACTAAAGATATTCATGAAAGAGGATTTCCAGAACTGCTTCAGAAAGTGGCAAGAATAATGGAATCAGTATGTTGAAACCTAGGAGGAAATATTTTGAGGGTGATTAATGGCATTGTATGTTTTATTGTAATAATTTTAAAAGTAGAGACATTTATTGTACTTTTCAATCATGCCTCATGTAGAAACTTTCCTAGACAACTGAAAGCTGAAAAAATGTATTATCTCTAGACTTGCCTTATGAGAAACACTAAACAGAGTTCAAGTTGAAACACACTGTGCTAAAGAATAACATGAAAACCTATGAAAGTATGAAATGGAATGTTAAATAAGATTTAGTCAGATTCAGAATAATAGAATACTGCAATGGTGGTATGAAAAATCACTTTTGATTCTAGTATAAAAGTTTGAAAACAAATGTATTAGATACAACTATACAGGAGGTGATCAAAATATAGTGAATGCTTAAATAAAAATTATTACACATTGCCGTTAGGAATTGTCAAAACATTTTCCCTTGCTTTGAACACAGTTATCTCATTATTCTTATCATGTTCTGAAGCAGTTCTGAAAGTCCTCTTTCATGAGTGTCTTTCTGAGGAGTGAACACAGTGAATGCTGATGCCTCGTGCCATCCAATACAAAGCCAGGCTCAAAAAAACATTATGATGTGTCTTTATCCACTTTATTTACCAGATCTGACACAATGTGACTTTCAGTTCTTCCCAAAAGTCAAAATCACCACTAAAGTAAATGTTTTACACTGATTAATGAAATCAAGTAGCAACAACAGTTCAACTAAAAACAGAACAAGTGTTCCAGAACTGCTTTGTATGGCAACAATGAGATAAGTGCCCTCAAATCAAAATAGAACAAGATGAAGGGGATTCATGGCAATGAATCTTTTATCTTAATAATATTTTAAAACACTGAACTTATTTTTCAATCAACCATTGTAGCTCTAATAATCTGTGGGATACAATAAAATGTAAACAGTGATATTGATAGCATAAAATGTGTAAAATAAATCGAAGTGTAGAGATTTAATATTTAGTTGATGTTAACTTGTTATCAATTTAAAATAGACTGTTATAATTACAGGATGTTTCATGCAAGTCTCATACACAAAAACCAAGAAAAGACTCAAAGCATACTACCACAAAAAGTCATCAAATCATGAAAAAAACCACGAGATGAAATGAAGGAACAACAAATCAGAAAAAATTAACAGTTGACAACAGGAAATCCTAAGCTATCAGTAATTATCTTAAATGTAAATGAATTCAATTCTCTCATCACAATACATATCTGTATTAGTCTGCTCTCCTGCTATAGGGACAAAATATCCATCACTTGCGACCTAAAGCAGCCAAGGTTTATTCAGTGCACAGTTTCCAGGGTTTTCTGTCAATCATTTCTTGGTTCTAGGGCAGAATCATCCTGCTGGATTGACATGGCGGTGGGAAACTGCTTACCTCACAGCAGCCTGGAAGGAGAGACAAGAGAAGAATGGTGGAAAAGGCGAGTACATTTTTCAGGTCAATGCCCTGCTGCCTTTGACCAGGGCCTACATCCAAAAAGAGAAATTTGTGGGGCATTTTAAAGTTAATCCACACAAATATTTATAGTGAATGAATTAAAGAAAACAAGATTCATGTACACATTGCCTCCAAAACTCACTAGTTTTTAGGACATGCATATGCTGAAATTAAAGTGGTGCAAGTAAACATTATATGCACATGGTAAACAAAAGAGAGCAAGAGTGGTTGTATTTGTAGCTCAGAAAATAAACTTTTAACATAAAACTGTCACAAGATGCAAAGAAATTTATTGCATAATAATATGTGGGTCAAGGAGATATAATAATTTCCATGTGTTTGCACTTGAAATCAGAGTACCTGAATATACAAAGTTAATATTGTCACAACTGAAGGGAAAAATAGATAGTTATGCAATAATAGCAGACTTTTATACCTTGTTTTCAACAATAGCTACATCATCCAGACCAAAAAGAAAATAATCAACAAGGAAACAGTAGGCTTGAATGACACTAGAGACCAAAAGGTTCTAAGAGACATATAGATTACATCCAACAGTAAAAGAATATACTTCTGTTTTCAAGTACACTTGAAATGCTCTCTAATATAGATTACACAATTTCCTAATAAATTTAAGACACCAGAAATCATATTGAGTATCTTTTATGATTACACTCTTAGGCTAGAAATGACTAACAGAAAAGAAACAGGAAAATTCACAAACATATGGAAACAACCAATGAGTCAAAGAAAAAATCCTTACATACTTTTTCTTTGGGGGGGGGGGTTGTACCAGGGATTGAACTCAGGACCTTGTGCTTGCCAGGCAGGCATTTACCATTGAGCCACATCCCCAGCCTGCAAAGAAAAAAATCCTAAAGTATCTCAAGAAAAATGAAAGCAGAAATATGAGTTATCAAGTTGTATTGGATATAACAGGTGCTAATCCAGGAGAAACATTTCTAGTAATAAATGTGCATAGAAGAAAGGAAAGAGTTCGAATACATTACACCTCAGGACATTGAAAAAGAAGAATTAAGGCAAAATTAAGTAAAAGAAAGGAAATTATATAAAGAAAGCAGAAAAAGTTAAAATAGTTACTAGGAAAAATGATAACAATGATCAATGAAACTGTTTTTAAACACAAATGAAATTAACAAACCCTTAGATATACTAAGACAAAAGTGTTAGGAGAGTCATAATAAAATCAGAAATAAGAGATAGTATAACTGACACCACTCAATTAAAAACAATCACAAGGAACCTCCCACAAATAATTACACACTAAGAAATCTAAAAGAAATGAATAAACTTTTAGGAATATGGAAATACTAGGACTGAATGTGGAAGAAATAGGAAATTTGAAAAGAGCAATAATGGATAAGGAAAGTCATCAAACAATAAAAAAAGTTCAGTAAACCTCACAATCTGATGATTTTACAGATGAATTCTACTAAACATTTAAAGGAAAAATAATGCATTTTTTTTCTTAAACTCTCCCAAAAACTTAAAGAGGATGAAACATTTCCAAACTCATTAGATACCAAAGCCAGGAAAAAACAGTATAAGAAAAAAATAGGCCAATCACTCTGATAAAAACATATGTAAAAACCCTCAATAAAATCCAAGCAAACTAAATTTAGTACACATTAAAAAGGTAAGATACCAGGGTCAAGTGACATTTATTCCTGAGATATAATGACACTTTCACATACACAGCCCAATAAATATCGTGTACCATAGTAATGGAATTAAGAAGAACCTCATGATCATCTCAAGACATTCTTTCACATAAAGAACTATCAAAAATTAGATAAAAAAGGAATGTACCTTTACATAAAAAGGGAAATATATAACAAACTCACAACTAACATTATAATGACCTTGCAAAAATTGAAAGCCTTTTCTCTAGATATGGTACAAGACAAAGATGTCAACTGTCACCACTTCTCTTCAACATAGTACTGAAAGCCCTAAAATAATTAGAAAACAGGAAGAAATAAAACATGTATAAATGAGTAAGAACAAAGTAAATTTTTTTGTTTGCAAATTATAGACTCTATCAAAAATTGCTTAACTAATAAGTTCAGTACAGTAATGTTGTGGTTTATGAAATCAACATGCAAAACTTAACTGTATTTGTGAGCATTAACAACAAACTAGCAAAGATCATGAAATTGACCCCATTTTCAATAGATATAAGTAAAATACTTATGAATAGATTTAGTCTAAAAGCAGAAAGTCTCTGTCCCTTAAACTATTAAACATTCATAAAATAAATTTAAGAAGACACAAATAAATGGAAAGTTACACTGCGATCATGAATTAGAAGAAATATTTTTAAAATGTAGACAGTACACAAAACAATCTGCAGGTTCAATACAATTTTTTTTGAGATAGGGTTTCACTCTGCAGTTCAGGATGGCCCTGAACCCATTTTGTTGCTTAGGCTGGCCTTGAACTTGCAGTGATCCTCCTGCCTCAGCCTCCAGTGGGCATCACCATGCCTGTCAATTCAATACAATCTTATCAAAATTCCAATGACATTTTTCACAAAAATTGGAAAAAAATTCTATACTGTAATTCACATGGAACCTAAAATAAAAAAACAAAAAAGACCCAGATTAGCCAACACTGCTACCTGGAGTCATCACATTACTTGGCTTCAAAGTCTACTGAAAGCTGTAGCAATGAAGATATATGGTATTGGAATAAAAGCACAGATGTGCCAATAGCATAGTATAGAGAGCTCAGAAATAAACCAATACAATTTCATTTAAACTGGTCTTTGACAGAGATACTAAGAACATGCAATGTAAAAAGGATAGACTTTTCACAGATTTTTCTATGCCTACTGGATACAGAGCTTACAGGCCCTCAGCCTCGGACTTGTGTTGTATTCTTGATCCTTTTTGTTCTGGGATTTCCAGATACTTGGACTGAGAAACTACTGGATTGTCTGACTCTCCAGTAGACACACAGATATTGTGGACTCTTTTTCCTTTGATCCTATAACCCTACCTAACAAATTACTTCTGTTGATTCTGTTCCTCTGGAGAACCCTAGCAAAACTATGTACAAAATCAACTCAAATGGATTAAAGACTTGTATGTCAATGCTAAAAACTGCTAGGAAAAGCATAGGAGAGAAAGCATTATAATATTGGTGTGGGGCTATGTTTTTTTATTATGTCCTCAAAATCATAAGCAATAAAAACAAAGAAATGGAATTGAAGCAAACCTGAAATTTTTCTATACAATTAAAAAAGAAATAGATTGAAGAACAGAATTGGAGAAGATATTTGCAAAACATATACAGATAATGGTTTAATATTAAAAATATATATTTTTATATTAAAAAATTGAGGAATTGAAACACCTCAAACCCTCCCCAACTCCCCCCAAAAAAACCTGAAAAAAAATCAAAGGACTTGAATAGACATTTCCAAGAGAAGACATATACAGTATGATCAAAAATTACAGTGAATATTTTAAACAATTTTAGATATTACAATAAAAGACATATTGCCATAAATCCCTTTCGGAATATACCCCCTTGCCTCATACACACTTGTTTCATCATTCTTGCCATTTTCTGAAGCACTTCTGGAAGTCCTTTTCCATAAGTGTCTTTAGTTTTGCTGTTGTGATGGGTTTGATTCAGTGAATTGATAAAAACATTTACCTTTCATGGCCATTTTATTACTTTGGAGATGAACCAGAAGCTGTATATTGCCAGAGCCAGTGGAAAAGGTGTTTGATAACACATTGCAGAGTTTTTACAAGTCTATCTTTCTGTTGGGTGGAAATTCAGTAGCAGCATTCACTGCACTTTTGATCACGATTCATAATGACATTCAAGAAAAGGACTTCCTGAACTGCTTCAAAAAGTGGCAAGAGCAATGGAGTAAATGTGTTGAAAGAAAGAAGGGAGTATTTTAAGGACCATCTTTTACTGTAATATGCTTGAAAAATTTTTAGTGTTCACCATATTTTTGATCACACTTCATATGCATGACTAAGTAGTATATGAAAAAATGTTCAACATCACTAATCATCAGCCAAAATCAAACCCACAGTTATACATCTCATACCTGTTAAAATGACTATTATCAAGATAACAAATGGCAATAAATTCTGGAGAAAATATTTTATGTTGCACTGATTTGGTAGAAATATAAATTAGTATAGCCATTACAGAAAACATTAAGGAAGTTATGGAAAATTAGAACCATAAAACTACCATTTTATCCAGGAATACCACTCTGCATAGAACCAAATGTGAAACTTCACTATGTCAAATTTGTTGGCTTGCAGTCTTTTGAGTGGTTAATGAAGCACACTTTTGCTTGTGTCTGTGTAGGTCTTACAGTTGTAACTTGGGTATTATATAGGGTCCCTGGCCCTTTTCCCTTTGCTGGTGCTCCCCCACTGTGCTTTCAGGCTACAATGAAATAAACAGCTTTGCCCTGCCATGCTTTTCCATCATGGTGTTTTTGCTATGGAGCTAGTTGACCATGGACTGCATCTCCCAAAACAATAAGTCAAATTAAACTTCTTTTGGAAATTCTGTGTTTTGGGTATTGTGTTTCAGGGACAGTAATGCTGACTATTACTGAAAATTGGCACTAGGAGTGGGAATGTTATTCCGGCTGTATCTGACTACATGGTTTAGAAACCTGTGGAATTATATGAAGAGTTTGGAAAAATTGAATGATCTGACTGGAGAAAATAGAGCTTGATGAGTGATTCTGGTCAGAGCTAAAAACATAAGAATGTTGATGGGAATATGAACAGTAGAAACCAGGCCTGTGAGTTTTCAGCTGGGAATTAGGATTTTAATGGAAAATAGACAAGAAGGTTTCTATGTTACATCTTGCAAAAACCTTCTATACATTTTTACTCCTGCATCAATACATGTGGGAAACTGATACTAAGAGTAAGTTAATAATTCATCTGACAGGAAAAATTTCAGGGCAGTTCAAAGTTCAGGTTGTGACATGAGTACTGTTAGCTGCTTTTAGCCATATTTGTAATGAGAATCAGGATAGAAAAGCAGAGTAGAACAACTTGAAAAAGTTAAAATTTTAAGCCTAATAAGAACTATGTATAAAAGTAAAAGAAAAAGTAAAAGAAAGTATGATTGCTGAAGAATTTGGGGCCATTTTAAAAAAAGTCTTCCGTAAATAAATTAAAAGAAGTATGCTATCAGGGAATTTTAGGAATCAGTAAGACACTGCTCACTTCAGGCTCAGGGTTATGAACATGCAATCCTTCAATTTGAGAGCAAATCCCTGGGCCTCTGCTCAAAAAAGTCCCATAGGGAATTGGTTCTTTGCAATTTCATATATACATTCAATCATCCAGTTATCTGAAGCAGTTATGATCCAAAGAAGCTGGACTGTTTTTCCCAATGATAACAGACTGTGGCATAATCTTTATGTTGTTGGTTTCACCTGCATGCAGAGTATAACAGCTATGGAATCATTATGACTTCTACGCAGATTTAGAAGGCAAGTATGGGAGGTCAAACAATAATTCCCAGAGAGAGCAATGTGTCACACTGAATGAAGCCAAAGGTTTACTTCAGTGGAGATCCCAGAGATTTGGAGATGTCGGGAATGTAGAATGTCTGACAATAAAAGGTATAGGAAGTATGTGAGCATCAGTTAACCAGGCCATGTAGGTGGGGACACTCAATCCCTTTGGTGTTCACATCTGGCCACAATCTTATGAGGGTTGTGAACATGGAGCTATGGGATTTAATGTTTTCCCCCTCCCCCTGGGTTTTGGTCTTGCTTTGGTTCAATTCAATTCTATCCCCCTATTCCTTTTTGAATGGAATTATTTATTCTGTGCCATTTTACTTTGAGATTATATAACTTACAAAAAACTTTAGTTTCATAGCTAAGAGTTTGTTTTGAATAGCAGAAGAAACTTTGCATTAGACTTTTGAAAAATGCTGGAATTTTTCAGGCTTTTGAAAAGTGAATATTACATTCATGGTTGTGTGTAGCATAACTGTATCACGTTAGGTGGAAATTTGAACTTTCTAAGATCTTTAACTGGAGATTAAGCATCAGTTTAAGGTGTGTGTTTGGATGTCAAGTTAACAAGAGGTGAGATGTTATAGTTAGCCCTAATTGTGTCAATTTGATGGGCTTGAGATCCACCCAGTAATTATTAAAGCACACTGATGGTTGTGTCTGGGTCAGTCATGGTGGTGTGGCCTTTGGTATTATATACAATTTTCTTTCTTGCTGTATTGCACTGGTGCTTTGTCTCCATTCCTGGCTGCCATGAGCTAAGCATGATTGCTCTGTCTTGCCCTTCTGCTACAATGTTTCTGCCATGGAACTAGTGATTTATAGGCTGAATTTTCTGATATCATGAGCCAAATTAAACATTTAAATTCTAAGTGTTAGGTGTTGTGTCTCAGCAATAGTAAATTTAACTGTTATGATTCAGACCTAAAATATTCCCCTGAGTCTCATGTATTTGGAGGTGACGCCTAGTTGAAAGGGGAAATTGACTACAGGAGCAACCTAGAAGAGTATATTCATGTTCCTAGCTCCTTTCCTCTCGTTCTGCTTCCTGGCTGCCATGGACAGGTCAGTTTTCCTTCACTATCTAATTCCTCCATGTTATTTCTGCCCTGGAACCAACTATCCATGGACTTAATCCTTTGAAAAACAAGGTCCAAAATAAACCTCTTCTCTTGTGGGTACCAGGTAGTTTGTTTCAGCAGTGGGAAAGTCACTAATACAATGGTTAATACACCCATGAAGATCTGATCATCAAAAGAATACACATGTATCAAAATTTTTAACAATATTTACAGATTTCAAAATACAGAATTGATTTATATACCTATTGACAGGCAAATATAGATGTATAGCATGTTTTCTTTATTTTTACATGTAAGCAGTGGAATGTATTCAAACTTTTAGAAGGAAATCCTATCAGTTTTGACAAGATGGATGAAACTGGATGGCATGCTCACTGAAACAAGGTATGTACACAAGGAAAAATATTTTATGATCTCATTTATAAATAAAATCGAAAGGGCATGGGTGGGCCTTTGAGATTGCCAGTGACTCCTCCATCCAGAGGACTCAGCTGGGCCTGTGAGAGTGCAGGTGATTCCTCTCTCCAACCAAAGGACATTAGCAGGTCTGCAAGACTGCCAGTGATCCCTCCTTCCACACAGAGGAGCCTAAGTGGGCCCTACTGTGTCACTAGAGACAGGTGGGTCTGGAGACTTGGAAAGATCTGAAGCAGCAGTAACAATATGGGCAAACTGCTGGTTTACATCAATACTCCTAGGCTAGTCAGTCTGAGAAGAATCCAAGACCCACCAGCTGGCCGCTCCCCTACACTGCAGGACCTGGCAATTGGGCAAATGTCAGCCACATAGTAGGACCCTAACTAAGCACAAATGATGGACAGGTTAGACTACCAAGATTGAAAAGACTGAAATATGAATGAATAGGTGTTAAGATAGGTGACCAGTATTGTGCTCATGTACAAAAACAAGCAGAATAGAACCAGGTGGGTAGGATGGTCTTCCTTTTATTGTTGTTTCTTTTTTTAATTAATTTTATTTTATCTTGATTTATTTTGTTTTTATCTTTCTTTTTCTTTTATTTTTTCTCAATTTTTTTAAAATTTTCATTTTTCTTTCATTATTTCTTTCTTTCTTCTTTATTCCCCTTTCTTTCTTTGGTGTTATTTTTTCTCTCTTTTCTAAATGGCTGGGAAGAATTCCAGTCACATAAAACTAACCCTAGTCCCCAAACCCAAGGAATAAATTCAGATAATTCCTAGAATACTCCTTCATTCTTTCTTTTGTGCCTCCTTCTCTGGTTTCCCAAACTGTGCATGCTCATCCTTTGTCCTATGGCCTTGTTTCTACATCCGTTCCATTTATTTTTATTTTATACAATATTCTGCCTAAATTTTCCCACCACAGGGTAAAACCACTCTACCAAGGGAGAACACTTTACATATAAACTCCTTTTATTTTTTTTTCCAGGGATCGAACTCACAACCTTGCACTTGCCAGGCAAGTGCTTACAACTGTAAGTTAAGTCCCTGGCCCTAAATACAAACTCCTAATTCATAATCAGTTCTGTTATATAACTATAGACTTTGTTCCTATGGTCTAAAATACAAAATCGATAGTTACCAAAGTTTTTGGTTTCTAAATTGTGCTTGATGCTATTGTTATTGTTAATGGTACTATTTTAGCTAGGGTAGCATATCTGTTTTGATCAGTTGTTCTCACTTCTGTAACACTACTGGGAAGCTCTGAGGAATAATCTCAACACAGCACAACATCAAAGGACTGGGGACCAACATCCAAATAGATACCAACATCCCACTATCAATCCATTTGGAAGGTAGGATCCTGGAACAGTCACAAACTAAGAGCATCTACAAACAGAAGACAACCCTGATGAACAGACTTTTTCTAGAGAGACCTTGGTATTGGTGATATAGCTACCTACTCCAAAAAAATCACGAGAATCATCACAGAAAACAAAATGTTTAAAAAATTTTCTGAAATAAAAATAGTATAGCAAAATGCAATCTCAGACCTCTAGCCCATCCAGAACAAGTATAGGAGATATCAATAGACAATGGAAGATACACACCTGAAATTCCTGAAAAGATAAAAGTGAATTAAGGAAACAAATACATAAGGTAATAGAAGAAATCAGATCAGAAATAATCTTCCGGTAGAAAAGACATGACAAATATAATGAAGGAATTGCTTATCATAGCTAGAGAAGACATCCATAAAAAAATAGAGAATAGGAAAATGATGGAAACCTTAAATGAACAATATAGGAAAGAAATAAAATGCATGAAACAGATTCAAAGAGATATCATTGAAATTAAAAATTCTATTGAAATCTGGTAAAATTACTTGAAAAGTAATTGAAGATAGACTTTCAGATCTTGAAGACAGGATTATGGTTAGTGATCACAAAGATCTCTCTGGGCTGGGGATTCAGCTCAGTGGCCTAAACCCTGTCTGGCAAGTGCAAGGTCATGAGTTTGATCCCCGGTGCCACCAAAAAAAAGAACAAAAAACTCTCAAAAATAACAAGGGACCATGAAATAACCATTCAACCGCTCCAAGATGATGCAAAGAAAAACAATATAAGACTTGTAGGTGTCAATGAAAAAAGCAGGAGTCAACACAAATGACATTAAAAAATAGCTATTTACAGAAGTAATAGAAAATTTTCCAAACATAGGAATAGAATCTGACATACAGACAAAAGAAGCATATAGAACTCCAAACAGCCATAATCAAAATAAATCTACACTCAGACATATAATAATTAAGATCCCAGAATTCAGCATAAAAATTGAATATCAAAAGTTAGTAGAAAAAAGAAACAGATCACCTATAAAACAAAGCCCATTATAATCATGGCCAACTTCTCAACACAAGTCAATAAGAGCTTGGAGTGAAGCATTTTAAGTCCTGAAAGAAAACTACTTCCAACCCACATTGATATACCTCAGAAAACTATCTTTCAAAATTAATGGAGAAATAAGATATTTCCATGACAAAGAACAACTGAAAAAATTCATGACCACCAAACCAATGCTACAAAGGATAAAGATATTCTAGACAGAGACAAAAAATGACCATAATTCCAAGAAAAACAAAAGAAAGAAACCACCAGACAGGGCAAGCATTTAAACAGAGAGTGAAAGCATGGAACCTACAACTGGAAAATAACATGACAAAGATAGCCAATACATATCAGTTATAGCCATTAATATAAATGTCCTTAATTCACCAATCAAAAGAAATAGATGAGCAAAAAGGATCAAGAAACAAGATCCAACAATATGCTGTATACAAGAAACACATCTGACTCAAAAGAAAACACACACACTGAAAGTCAAAGGATGTGAAACAATACTCCATGCAATGGGAACCCAGCAAAAAGAAAGAGTAGTATTGTGTTTTCAGACAATGTGAACTTTAAACCAAAATTGATCAAAAGAGATGAAGAAGATCCTTACCTACTTGCTAGGGGAAAAATTTAAGAGGAAGAGATAACAACCATAAATATATATTCACCAAATATGGGAGCACTCAATTAGTAAGACAAATATTGATAGACATGAAAAATCAAATAAGGAATAACACAACTGTAGGAGAGCACCTAAATACTATTGTCACAAAGAGATAAATCAACTAGTTAAAAAATCAGCAAAGAAATAACAGAACTGAATCAAACATTTGATTCACTTTGTAGATGTTTACAGTGTTCCACCCAACAGCAGTATACACATTCTTCTAAGATGTGCATGGGACATTCTCTGAAACAGACTGTATGCTAGCCCATAGAACATGCTTAAGTAAATGCAAAGGAACTGAAATTATCCCATGTATATTATCTGACCATAGTGCAATGAAATGTGACATGAATGGCAAAAGAGGTGTAAGCCAGCAGTATGGGGACTGTCAGATCCAAGTCTTTCCCCGTGAGTCAGTGCCATGTGCAGATTGCAGAGGTAGAGAACAAGGCCTCACCAAGAAGCAAACCCTCCCATGAATCAGATCCATGCACAGGCTGCTACCAGCATGGGGGCAGCCACACCCTAACCCTTTCTGGCACACGTGTTGGCAAGCAAGAAGTACCAACTGCCCCCGCCATGTAAGCAACTGGTTCATCCAGAGAAACACAGGCTGTGATGATAGCTATTGAGGTGAAAAACAATTTGATACTAGTGGTATTTTGTTGTTTCACTGACCTTGCAGGTCTAGGGCCAGTGGTTTGATAATCTGTTCAGAGGATAGTGGTATACAGTGCAGGGGATCACCTTCTGAGGGTGGTAGCCATTGTTGATTCTCTGTTGTCTTGCTTTGAAGTCCTGTCTTATTTTCATTGTTTTGTTCAGTTGGGTTTTGTTCTCTTTTGATTGTTTGATTTTGTTATATCCAATGGCATGAGCAGCTATTTCAAAGATAGCAAGATATATATGGTAGCCATTTTAGATTTGCTATTGTCTGGTTTTGAAGTCCTTTATTGCATTCATTGTTTTGTTTTTATTGTTTCTATTCTATTGTGTTCTGTTTGATTTTTACTATGCCTGAAGGTATCTGCAGCTATTTTAAAGACAACAAAAGGCATTATGGTAACTATTGTTGATTTTGTAATGTTTTGAAGTTCTGTACCACTTGCACTAGTCTGCTTTGATTGGTTTTATTCTATTTTATTTTCCTTGGTCTTATCTTCTTTAAAATAAAATAATAAAAAACTGCACAAGTTCCATAAACACATGGAAATTTAATATCACACTCCTGAACAACCAATAAGTCACAGATGAAATTAAAGAAGAAATTAAACAATATCTACAATCAAATGAAAATGCAGATACAACATATCATAACCTGGGGGATACAATGAAAGTAGTCCTCTGAGGAAAATTTATAGCAGTGAATTCTCATATAAGGAAAATAGAATGAGCACAAATAAGCAACTTAATCCTGCACCTCAAACTTCTAATAAAAGAAGATCAAGTCAAGACCAAAATTCACAGAAGGGAGGACAAGATCAGAGCGGAAAATAATGCAGTTGAAACTAAGAAATGATATGAAGAATTAATGAATTGAAGAGTTGGTTCTTTGAAAGAATAAAAAAATTAATAAACACTTAGCTAACCTTATCAGAAACAGAAAAGAAAATAGTTTAAATTCATGCCATGAGGAATAAAAAGGGTGAAATCAACACAGATTTTGTGGAAGTTCAGAAAGTCATCAAAAACTTTACTTTGAAAAACTTTACTCACATTGAAGGGAAAACGCAGAAGAACTGTACAGATTCCTAGAAATGTGTGAATTACCAATGCTGAATCAAGAAGATATAAAAATTCTGAATAACCCAATATCAGTTAATGAAATTGAAAATGTAATAAAAAATCAACAAAGAAAATCCCAGGTCCTGATGGATTCATGGCTGAATTCTGCAAGAAACTTAGAGAATATTTAATGCCTATATTTCTTAAATTCTGCAAAGAGATTGAAAGGGAAGCAATTCTCTCTTACTCATTACTGGAGGCAAGTATTAGCCTGATACCAAAACCAGAGAAAGACACAACCAAAAAAGAGAACTACAGGCTCATCTCCTTAGTAAACATAGATGCAAAACTCAATAAAATCCTAGCAAATAGAATGCAGCAAATCATCAAGAAGATTACACACCATGACCAAGTGGTATTCATAATAGGAATGCAGCAATGGCTCATCAACAAATGCAAATCAATAAATTTAATACACCATAGCAACAGAGTCAAAGACAAAAATCACATGATCATCTCAATAGATGCCAAAAAAGCATTTGAAAAAGTCCAGCACTCATTCATGATAAAAACCCTACTGAAAATCAGAATAGATGGTCTCTACCTCAATCTGATAAAAGCCATCTGTGACAAAAACCAGCCTGCATCATACTAATGAAAAAAACTGAAAGCTTTTTCTAAAATCAGGTACAAGACAAGGATGTCCACTATCTCTACTCCTATTCAATATAGTCCTGGAAATGTTAGCAGAGCCATTATACAAGAGAGAGAAATAAAAGGATAAAGATAAGAAAGAAACAAGTGAAATGGTCATTATTCACAGATGACAAGATTCTCTACATAGATGACCCCCAAAACTCCACCAAAACACTACTAGATTTAAAATAAATCCAGCAGCATAGCTGTGTACAATGTCAACACTCAAAATTCAATAGCATTCCTGTATACAAACAAAAAACTCACTGGGAAAGAGATTAGGGAAACCACATCCTTCACAATAGCATACGAAAAAATGAAATACTTAGGAATCAAGGTAAGAAAGGATGTAAAAGATTTATACATTGAAATAGTATTCTGAAAAAGGAGATTGAAGAGGATATCAGAATATGGAAAGATATTCTTTGTTCATGGATAGGAAGAACCAAAATTGTGAAAATGACCAAATTCCCTAAACTGTTATATAGATTTAATTCAGTCCTGATCAAAATTCTATTAGTGTGCCTCATGAATCTAGAGAAAACATTCCTAAGATTTGGAAACAAAACAGACCTAAAATAGCAATGGCAATTCTGGACAACAAAGGCAAGACAGGAGGTATCACAA
Source organism: Cuniculus paca (assembly GCA_004365215.1). Lineage (NCBI taxonomy): Eukaryota > Metazoa > Chordata > Mammalia > Rodentia > Cuniculidae > Cuniculus > Cuniculus paca. Next base: position 22,231 of record RJWT010008202.1, read on the forward strand.
TTTCTGACTTGAAATTATACTCCAAATCTACTATGATGAACTCAACAGGGTGTTGGCAAAAAAATAAAAAATAAAAATAAAATGAAAAAAACCCACCTGAGAATCAGTGAAACAAATTAGAAGATGCAGACACAACTGCAAATACACTCAGCCACCTTATCTTTGGCAAAGGGCCAAGCATGTTCACTGGGATAAAGGTAGTCTTTTTACTAAATGGCGTTGGACAAACTAGTTTTCCATATGCTGAAGACTAAAACTAGACCCATGTCTACTACCATGCAATAAACTAAAATCAAAATGAATTGAAGAACTACATATTAAAACAGAATCATTAAATCTACTTGAAGAAAAGGCAGGTAGATATCTTGAAGATATAGGGGTAGGGAGAGAGTTTATGAACAAAACACAAACTTCAGGTACTTCAAAGAATCAAAAACGGGGATCTAATCTTAGCAAAAAGTTTTTGTGCATCGAAAGAAATCACTAACAAAGTAAAAAGACAATCCACACAATGGAAAAAAAATTTAGTTAACTATCCCTCAGACCAAGTACTTCTATCTAGAACATACAAAGAATAAAAAAAAATCAGACACCCCAAATTCAATGACACAAATCAAAAATGTACATCTGAAATGAACATGCACTTCTCAGATGAAGAAATACAAATGGCAAATAAATAAGTGAAAAAATATTCAACATCTTTGGTCATTTAAGGGACGCAAAGTAAAACAACACTGAGAATCCATCTCACTCCAGAATGAATGGTTACCAATAAATCAACCAATAACAAATGCTTGTGGGGTTGTGGAGAAAAGGAACCCTTCTTCTTTTGGTGGGAGTGTAGACTGGTAAAACCACTGTGGAAATCAGGGTCAAGACTCCTCAAAAAACTAGAATTGGAGGTCCCATTCATCCCAGCTATTCCACTTCTGGGCATATTCCCAGAACTGAAAGCATCATACCACAGTGATATATGTGCACTCATATTTACAGCAGCACAATTTGTAACAGCTAAATCTTGGAAACAACCCAAATGCCCATCAATCGAGGAATGGATAAAAATAGATGTCATATTTTTTATACAATGAATTACTGCTCAGCTATAAAGAGGAATGAACTTTTGTAAGTAAATGGATGCAACTTGAGACCACGTTCATAAGTGAAATAAATCAGACTTGCATGTGTAAACACTGTATTGTCTCCCTAGTGTAAAAACTGAAAGAGTAAATAAGTTCCAAAATGTACAATAGATATTGTGAAAATGAAAAGGTAAGAAACTGCTGAAAAGTAAATAACAACTGGGTTATAGGAAAGGAGAAACAAAAGAACTGAAAAATATATATATATATATACACACCCACAAGACAGATAATTATACTACTAATCTCTATTAGCTCATGGAAAGCAATGGTTTGTGCTTTCATTGTTTAATCAAGTTTTCTTCCCTATGTCTTGTAATCTGAGCAACTACTTTGAAGAAAACAATACTCAATATATTAACCATTGTTAATGTCCTGTTATTTTGTTTTGAAATTTTGAATCATTATTTGTATTCTTTTTTTTAATTAAAAAAATCTTAAAGTGAAACTCATAGAAACGGAGAGTAGAATGATAGTCATTAAGCTCTGGAGGAAATGCAGAGGTGATGGACAAAGTAAAAATTTTCCATAATGCAGGATGAACAATTCCTGGAGTCTTTATGTATTGCGTAATGACTACAGTTAACAATATTGTAGTGTATAGTTGAAATTTGCTAAGATAGGTAAGCTTAAAAGGTCTCATCACTGAAAATGTCAATTATCTGAGGTGATTGCATATTAATTAGCTTGGCAATGGCCATCATTTCACCACGTATGTGTTGAAATCTTACCTACACAATCTTTATTTTTTCTCTACGTGTCAATAAAGTTTCAAAGAGTAATAGTTATATGGCCATGGTGTTTTAAAGATTCTCTCATATTTTTTTATTAGATCAGTATAACAATGTAGCAATGTCCAGGTCAATTCATAACATGAAAACAGTTTAGGTTGTGATGTAGTTTGAGAAGTAGAAATGAAACCATTACTGTCAAAAAGAAAGTCTTTCAAGATTTCACAATACTTTTTGTGAGTTCAAGACACAGGTTTACCTTTTAAAAATTTATTTAGAAAAATGTGTTCTTGAAATATCTGAGCTCTAGTCTCACCTTGTCTTGTGGAAGATGTGGGACTTCCAGCAGTTTAATGGAATATATTCAGTAGTATTTTTCATGAATGTTATAAACAAGAAACATGGGAATTCCTGGCAAAAATTTAAGCACTTACCAGTCCAATTATTTAAATACAGGATGATCAAAAATTGCATATTTTTCATTAATTTTTGTAAGATAGTAGGAAATATAAAAATGAAAATTTTATCCAATTTATTCAATACAAGAATTGACTGGTTGAAAAGACACCTGCCTGAGCAATGCCCCAGATAGTACATAAATAAAATGCACTGCCCAAACGACACTCAGGGTAAACTGTTAAGTGTCTCAAAAAAGAGTACAGTACCATTCTCTTCCCTCAAAGTTTGACTCTCACATTTCAAAGAATGAAGCCCTCTCCTCCTCTTTGATGATTGAAATGATCTATCTCAAAACTCCCCTTAAGCATTTTCAATGTATTTTTCACTGTAAGAAAGGAAATGTAATTTTTATTTTTCATTTTAAAAATTTTGCATGTCATGCTTGAAGTGTTTGTATCTGTTTTTCTGGTTAGACTGCTGGAGATATCAAAGGTTCTAATGAGTCAGGTAACTTTAGAAAAAAAAACTGCACAGACAATTCTTCTAAATGTACCCACACACCTTACACTGTTACTGATCATAGTGAGGTTTTGTGTGAAGAAATGTGTGAGTTACCTTAAACTGACCCTGATGGATGACCACTGACTTTACCTTTCTTTGTAATAACTGATCACTGGTGACTATGTCCAGGGTAGTTGGAGCCTAGACTGTAATTTACATCTAACCCTGGAGGCAGGGACTTAGTTAAGTAACATTCCACATGCCAAGGAGAGAAAGTGACAGAACTGAAGGTTTTTAGTCTTATCTTTGCTGAACACAGTTAAAAGTAGCATCTAATGCCCCCTTCTCAGTTGCTTCTCTGTTACTTCCTGACACTCTATTTTAAAAATATTGGAACTTTAGAGTAGTGTTAATTCTGAAAGTGCTGCTCTGACTTCAGAAATTGTCTCCATGCTCTCTTCTTAAATTATACCACTTAGGAAAAGAACATGCTCACAGACACACTGGAGTTTGTGGGGGAATGAGTGGGGTGGTAGAGAAAAGCTTCCTTGCTTCCAAACCAGAAAGTTGGCCCTCTTATCTTCCTGGATGCAGAGAGAAGAGAATGTTCTCACCTTCATCACTAGCCTCTGGGACTGTACTGGTGAGAAGGATTTGCCAGAAAAGAGACACCTCCTCAGATTGTGCTGTGACTTTTCCTGCCTGGTGGAAATTTACATCCCTGTCAGCAAAGTTGCAACCTTGGAAGGAAGATTCATGAAGGCAGCCATCTATCAGGGAAATTGATGCCTTGTGTTTACTCTGAAATTGCCTCTTCTCAGACTTGCCCTGAGCTGGTCCTCAGTCTGGAGTACACTGCAGTTTGTTCTGAAATAGTTACCCTCAAAATGTATTTCATGTACTTAAACTTCAAGGGCTGGCATTACAAACTCCAGTGATTTAATAGTCATCTTTACCAGGTTTGAATCTTGGTCCTGCCATTTACCAGCCAGGTAAACTTATAGTCTACTACTTCATGTTTCTTGACCTTCAGTTGATCATTCGCAAAATGAATATCAGAATATCAATTTGTTAAAATGATTGTTAGTGTTCTTCTACAGTAATGTAGAAGATGAAATGACTGGCACTTTAACTAAGAAAAAGCACTTATTGAATGTTGTTACCTCAGGCGTTCTGATGCCAGTGTAGGAAAGGATTGTGTACATTATGAGAAGGCATCACTCCTTTGATCATCCAAGTCCCTGGGAGAAAAGGAAGCAGTTGAGAAATATGATCTTTCTGGCCTTCCCTCTGACCACTCATTTCTAGGAGTTCACCAGAGCCTTGGGGATGCATAAGGCCAACCTCAGTGGTAAGGAAAATTCATAGTGTAGTGCCAGTGCTTTTGCCTCTGTTTAACAGTACAAGCTGGTTGAAAAATTCTCCACATGGGCCGGGTTAGTTCTCATGAGGCCAGATCACCTGGCAAAGCTTTCTGGGCTATTAGACCATTGTATTTATCTTGAGAAAATCCCTGTAAGCATG